>JAVJIF010004091.1:0-230930 GCA_038442645.1 Agave tequilana
TTTTCTTATTCATGCATCAGGTAGGCACAAAATGCACGGTCGAAAGTCGCATATTATTTAGATCTATGACTTTAGACATACAAATTCTCTATCCGACCATTTGATAATGTTCTAAACATTTAAAAACTCTCACACCAACTTTTGTTAGGTTTTAAATATTCTATCTGTTAAACAAACAACTCACTATTTTGGCCGTTCTTTTTATGTCTACTTGATGAATAAGAAAAAATATTCAAACACTTGAATTTTTTATTTTTAAGCACTCTTAAAATATAGATCAACTCCAATGAAGTGCATCTTCAATTTGAATGGTCTAACATTCAATTTGAATGGGAAAAATACATCTCCATATCCTCCCCAAAAAGACCCAAGACTATCTCTTGCTAATTGTTTTGGTATAAAAAATTATGATCAATTTATTATAATTAATTTCAATTGGAGCAAAGAGTAATAGAGGTGATTGAGGTCTATGCGAATAATATTACCCTAACATTTTTTAGACGGTTCTTCAGCCTTGAACTATAAAGATAGCATTTTTCTAGGCAAACTCTTTTATACATTACCCTCACACACAATTGAGTGGTTCTTTATTTGTACATTGGGTTTTGCCATAATACTAAAATAAAAAAGATAACATTTTTAATGACATTATAGGAAATAGTAGCATAAAGAAACAAATTGATGATTGTCAAAATCAGTTATTATTTTGAGGAGAATGCAAGTTTTTGTGGCAATTTTTTATGATATTGAGGCAAACACAGAATATTTTTGTAATGGTACATTTATTATAAGTTATTACTTGAATGCTTATATTGTCATTTTTAGTTTCGATATTGCGAGTAGGATTAAACATTTTAATTGTTTACTATTTTAGAGCTGAGTTATTTGAATTCTTATAGATAGTCTCATACATATCTCTAAACTTTCACATCAAATTATAATTTGTGTACTAAAGCAAATAAGACATAGCTAATATCAACTTTAGAAGAAAATAATTTAAATACTGTCACGGGCAGGAAGATAACATTTGTAATCATGCTTATTTCTAAGCTTTATATCAAAGTAATAATGTATGTACTCAACTAGACGCACAACAACTGTATAAGAAACAATTTTAGATAAATATGATTTTTGTTCATATAATATTACCATAGGTTTCTATCTAACAATTCTATTACTAAAATATACATTTAAATTTATGATTATGGATGGACAGTCCATCTAATTAAAAATGAGGGGAAAAAACTAAGAAAAATAAAGAGAAGGGTATCATTGTGTAAAATTTGTGAAAGGAAGAAATAAAACTTATTGTATATAAATTAAAAAGGACAAGAAATAAGGCATAAATATACTAAAGAAAGTGGTAGAAGACAACAAGGTGAAAAAGAAATGAGGTATCTCAAGTGATTAATTATAGAAATACATTTCACAAAATTTAAACCATAAATAACTGTAGGTTAATACCTTCATTACAATATATTATCTTTAAGCAAAAAATTAGTAAAGCGTTGTTCGAGCTAAAATTGCACATATTACAATTACAATTCCAATTACTTACTTAATACAAAGTATTTTGCACTAATTAAGATTTTCCATTTTTTAATTACGCGAATCATTAAGTTATTATTTTCTATACTTATTCCTAACTTCTACATTTAGTTGTAATGTGTGTATTAATGTGAATGGGACAGCTAAATATCACTGTATAAAAAAGAATTTAGATAATTTATTTTATAGATAAGTTATGCGAGGAAGAAGTAAATTTAATGTATATAAATTCAGAACAAGGACCATATAGAGCATAAATATACGAAAAAAAGTATAAGATAGCAAACATGTTTCCTAAGCCCAAATATACTAAGAAAAGGAGCAAAATAGCTTGGATGGTCTATTATAAAAACGTACTTCCTAAAATTTAAAACATAAGTAACTATAAATTAACACCTTCATTGCAAGATACAATCTTTAAAAGTACTTCAGTAAAGTATCATTCAAACTAAGTTTTTTACATGTTACAGTAAAATTATTTTATTAATACTATTATATTTTACATTAATAGATATTTTCTATTTTCTATTTTACGATAAGTTATTCTGATTTATTATTTGCTTAATACTTAGCTCCAAACTTTCACATAGAATTTTTGTCCATATAATATTATCGTTGTTCATACGTAATACTTATTTTTCTAATGTTTATACATAAGTTTATGAGTATGGATGGGTGTACAGTCATTTATAATGATTAGGAAAAGAAGAAAGACCTAAGAAAAATAAAGTGTATCATTGTAATTTTTGCCTTCCCCCGTTTTTTTTCTGCACAAGCTGTGCGCATAAGAAGTAAAACTTATTACATAGTAACATATAAATCCAAATAAATATAGGATAATAAAAAAGCATAACATAGCAACATACTAAAGAAAGATAGTCGTTTACTATTAAAAGGGAAAAGATTTGAGATACCTTGATTGCTGATTCTAAAGAAACATTTTCTGTAAAACTATAAACCACAAGTAACCACGGATTAATAACTTCATTACTATATACAATCTTTAACAAGACTTCCGCAGAGTATTGTTCAACCTACATTTTTCACATATTACAATATTAATTATTTATTTAATACTAAGTTATTTTAACTAAATGATTTTTTCTATTTTATATTAAACTGAGAAGATTATGCTAAATAAGTAACTATATACTTTTTGAATGACGAGAGTTGAACATTTGGAACTTAAGATAAAAAATTGTAAGGTATTGTATGAATTTAGCGATTTTATTAAATGTGTTCCCAGTGCACGTCATGTAAACTAGTTCTCTCTCTCTCTCTCTCTCTCTCTCTCTCCTCTCTCTCTCTCTCTCTCTCAAACGCACCCCAACACCACACAGATTAAGGGAAAAAATGGACACACTAACACACAGGAGGAGAGGAGAGGGAGGGGCCTCATGCACAACATATTTTTAGTTTTCAATTAAACTTGTATGTCACAAACAAAAGATTTGATTGAAGAAAGCACAAAAAAAGTGTGATCTTGAAATTAATGGTAATGATTATAAAGTTAAGAGAATGTGATTTGAGTGAAATCAAATTCACTAGTTTGAATACTGCATTTATGGAATTGATTAGATCTAAGATAATCGACAAACTGTTGCTTACTGCATGTTGACTTTGTCTTTGGATGATCTCTCTCAAGAATTTACTCTTTATTTAGTTGGTACAAAATTTGTTAGATTTATTTTTATTTTACTAACAAAGGTGCTTAAACTAACAGAGTTCCTTTCTTTTTTTGCAGGAGCCTCAACTGTCTTCTTC
Organism: Agave tequilana; assembly: GCA_038442645.1. NCBI lineage: Eukaryota > Viridiplantae > Streptophyta > Magnoliopsida > Asparagales > Asparagaceae > Agave > Agave tequilana. The sequence goes on from JAVJIF010004091.1 coordinate 3,313, forward strand.
GAGATATTTGACATATATCGGAAGCCATTTCTTCTATGATGGATCGATATACACATCGGTATTCATCATCAGACAAATTTCTTCTGAAGCTTTGCAATTGTAATTCTTGTTTCTGTGATTCCGCATTTCACTTACTATAACCTGTTTGCGGTCTGGTTGCTTAAGGATCCTTTTATTGTTGTCATATTGAATGGCAGGATGTCACCTGTAGACAACTCCTCTTTTCTAATTTTTATGAACTTGTTGCCATATTTATGAAGATGGCAAGCAAAGAACAATCGAAGGACATTGTTGCATAATGTGCCGAGTATGGTTCTCAACGGACTTTCATGAAATTCCATTCTTGTTCAGGAGCATTTCTTATGGGAGATCCTCCGGATGGATTTTGGTTAATGGATAATTTAATCACTCTGTACCTAGAAAGTTACTACTGTGTTCTATTATCATCGTCATCAGCGAGCTGGACAAGTAAACAGGTTCAATTTTCCTAGAATATTTTGACTTGGGTCTGAGATCTCATAAACTCTGCTGAATTTGAGTTTTTTTTGGATCGGGCTTAGGTGATGTCAAAGTTTGATTTGGTAGGCTGTTATCTTGAGTCTAACTCATTGGATCAGTTTGATGGAGTCCATTTCATTTAGTATTTGTGTGGGATGTCCTCCAGAAATATTGGTTGCCTTCCAATATATATAGGGGTTTTGTGGAAGCTAAAGGTCTAAGAGGGCCTTGCTTCATCCTCCCAACAAAACATTTCTGAAGAGGTTATTTAGATATATATATAGCCTGCCAACAACCCCCCCCCCCCCCCCCCCCCCCCCCCACCACAAAATTTTTAGTATATAGAAATTTACTTTCTAAATTTTTGATATTAGAAATTTATCTCTAAAATCTTTTAGATTTTAAAACTTACCTCTTCAGGTAGATTTTGAATGAAATAAAAGTATTTTATCTGAGATATCCTTGTCTTTTCTTATTCATTGTTTTTTTTATGACCTAGCTTAAATTCTATCAAATAAAATTCTTATTCTTATCCCTTTGTCCCCCCCCCCCCCCCCCCCCCCCCTAAATCTTAAATTCCTTCAAAATTTTCTTTCAAATCTCACTTTAAAATTTTCTTGAAATTTTCTGGAATTTTTAAGGAGCCTATGTGAAAATGATTTAATGTAAGTTCTATATGAAAATGAATGAAATATGAACGTGTTTGATTTGAGAGAGAAAAGTGGAGAAAGGAGAAATAGGTAAGAAAAAGAAATGAGTTTATAGGCTTAAGTAAGGATGTGGTTAATCATATAAATAAGAAAATTTTAGTCATTTTTTTAAAAAAAAATTAGGTGAATCAAATCAGAATATTCTCTTTTTATTTTAAAAGGGGTAACTTTCAAGATCTAGAGATTTGAGGGTAAACTTTTAATATCAATGATTTGAGAATACCAACAATTGGAGGGGTATATATATTTAAATAACCCTTTCTGAAAAGAATAATATTGAATGGACTACTTTTAGTGGACTACAATTGGATTTAAGAGAATAACACAGACACCTAATCCCACGTGCATTGCGCACGGAACTGTTTTAAGATGCCCCCCCCCCCCCCCCCCCCCCCCCCCAAAAAAAAAAAAAAAAACAAAAAAACCACCACCACCCACCCACCCACCCACCACATTTCACTCTCTTTTTAGTCCATTTTGCCTCCAAAACATATAGTCCAAATAGCATGCTTCTTCTAAAATTGTTACTGGAAGTTTTTTGTCCTTTGATGAGGTAAATTGAAACATCAATTGTAACAACAGCTACTTAGATATCACATTGATTTCTATTATTGCTCGAAAACTCTAAAGTTACGATGGGGTTGAGGGTGATGTTTTTATATTTAATATTTGCAGGCTGATAGAAAATTTGTAAAAAGAGAACTTTTTAATCATTTTAAAATTTGTGAGGATAATAAAATAAGCACTCAAAAAATATCTGAACCATTTAACCTGAAAAGGGTTTACCAATGTTTAATGACATGTGTGCAGTTGCATGCACTAAAGCACAATATCGTCGAAATTTCTGCTTTTAGGCACTCTAAAATGATGTGGATCAATTTGACACTTGATCTTACAAAAGGATGGCTTATTATTGAATTCTAACGAAAATGATTTGTTGAATTCAATAATAGGCCATCCATTTTGAAGTGCCACATTGTTCATTGTTAAATTGATCTATGACATTTAGAGTGTTTGAAAACTAATTTTTAGATGCTTTTGAGTTTCTTGTTTATGTATCAGGTAACACAGAAATGGTTGAAAAAACCGTGTTGTTTGGTTTTACTGTCGAGAATGTTTCAGACCCAACAAAAGTTGGCGTGTAATGGTTCTAAAGTGTTTGGACTATGATTCAAGACGGCTAAAACTACTCAAAACCAATTAAAACAGTCCTGCAGAGAATCAATCTCAAATATGACTCCTATAACTTAAATTCTAAAAATTAAATTAAATTAAATTAAATTGAAAAAGAACAATAATAAGAAACCTCAAAGTTATAATAAAAACAACCAACTTTAAAAAGCAGAAGATTTGTGCCTATAAGCATAATTTCAGATGCTACCAACCTAGTCCAGAATTTACGGACCACCCCCTGCAAAATATGTAGAACTGCTTGTGTAACTTGAAACCTTCATGACTTTCTCATACAGACTCCCTTTTCTTCTTCCAGGATGCCCTCCCTTTTTCACCTCCAGGATGCATTAGAATCATCTTTTCGTGCTTTTGACCATGGAATAGAAAACTTGATGTTTTAACATTGCTGAAACCTACATCAAATAATGAAAGTAAGATGCCTGGGTTGTCATGAACATATAAATGAGATCAATATATGAGGCTGACACAGTGCAATGACCAACATTTGGACTTCTTTGGAACCTTTCGATGCATGAAGTGCAAGGATGGAGCTTTCTCTGGCCGTTTCTGCGCTTGTTACCCAAGTAGTTTGTTTGATGGACAAGCATGATGCTCAACCATTTTTTTCTCCTTATTTTCTATGTAACCACATCCTTTGTCAATAAAGTTCTGAATCTCTAAATATGCTGGGATTTTATTTTATTTTTTTTCTGATGAGCAACTTGTTTATCGGATGAATTTCTTATATGAATGTGCAGTTCTTCCAATTTCACTAGCAAATGTATATCTGAATTTTGTAAAATAAGCTCTGTTAATTGGCAGCATCAGTTGACATATTCTGTCTTCTTTTTCATTATAGGTGAAGGAACTGGCAAGAGAAGCGGCTTGATGCCATTGTTGACTGTAACCTGAAGAAAAACTGTAATGGTGAATAGGTGGAGAAGATGATCCAAGTAGCTCTCCTCTGCACTCAGGCAACACCAGAGGACTGGCCTTTGGTTGGGGAGATGACTCCATTTGTAATCATGACGCCATTGTCAGGTGGGAGATAACAACAGATATGTCGTTCCTCGTGTGGTATGGGACTGTTGTCACCACAAACCTAACAGTTTTTTTCATCACAGGAATCCACTGGCATAACATTTCATTTCAAATTTCTATTATCGCTGTTGTTGTTGTTGTTGTTGTTGTTGGTACTGTGTCCGCGGTTCTGGCAATGGCTGCAAATAATACTTGCAAAAGCACTTTCCATCAGTGTCAGAATGTTTCCTGGTTAATTCTTTGATGGCTACTCACGATGTCTGAGATTCAAATCCTGCTCATGTTAGATTACTGTAAAATAAGACAACACTGGCTGCTTTCAGAAGTGCAACCTTCAGCTAGCCATATCAACCGTAAAAGTCCGTTCACCTCATAAAATTTTCATGGAATCGCTTAAGCTGAGAACAATACTGATAACAATACGAACGTTCTCTCTTTCATTGAAACAAATAAATAGAGACTAAGACATTTAATAAACATACAATTCTCCCAATCATTTATGCAAATTAACTCCACAACCCAACTCTGGATACCTTCTGGTCTCCATGGATAAAAACAAGGTATGCTCATCTTAACCAACACATTACAAGGAATCAAATAAATACCAAGAGCAACATTTACAAGTGAAAGCAATGAGGCCATAGCAACTAATTTCTTTGTTCTACTACGTGAGAGGCCCAGGCTATATCATATGAATCTAAGATCGCTTCTCTGACAAGAACAGCGCAAAGGTCAGTCCATCCAGTGAAGTCTAATCAGTCCTTTTATGCCTTCAATCGAACAACAATGCATGATATGTCATCTTTACTGTCTCTGTTCACTGCTTCAGCAGTCAACTGCTTTGCGGCTGCTTGTGGATCCTTGGTCTTTATAGCAAGATCAACTGCTTCTTGATTGGTCATAACCTGAAAAGGTTACAAGAGAGATTTCAAAACTTTCACAAAAACTAAATAATGGTTGGAGAAATAATCAGTTTAAGTTCCAATGAATATCAAATCAACCTTCCAAAGGCCATCGCTAGCGACAATGAGCAGATCAGTATCGGAAAATATATCTTGTACAGTAATATCTGGATCTGACCGTAGATGAGATTTAAGGCTTTTGTCTCCAAAAGCACGGGAAACAGCTAATTGACCATTTACTCTTGGGACATCTCCTGATGGTTAACAAAGAAATATGTTAGAAAAACTCCATATCCTAGATAATCACATAAAGCACGGCAAAAGGTGTATATTACAGGACAAGATAAATGTAAATGGCATGGGAAAAAAAATAAAGAGAAAAAAGCCAGTTACCAACTAAAGGGAACTAATTTGTCTACCTCCATCCATCATGAGGTTTAAGATCCTCAATGAAGGAGAAACCCTCCGAAAAGTCCATAGAAGAGGACAGAGAATAACAAAACCATTTTGGGAAGGCTCCAGCAAAAGATATGACAAACATTTATAAAATTTATACATGTTTCAATCCAAACCAACTTCATTTAACTTAGACGTTAACGCCTTATGGATGGTTGGTTTGTGTTAACAGACATGTGATACATATCATACATTGTATCTAGACATGTGATACATTATATCTAGACATTTATACTTTCCTTATTTCATTCTCCACTTCTATATATATTGATGTAATAGCTTTATGAATTATATACAAAAATTTTCCTCTTATCCAAATTATCATGATATCAGAGCCTCTCAAAATCCTCTGCTGATTGTCGTTCTATGCTATCAACAAGCATGCGCTGGGCCGTGCTCGTGTAGCTGTGCCTAGCGCTGGGCCATCTCTTCATATTCTGCTATTGTCGACCATGATGGCATCTTACTACAGCACCGCCCTCAGCTCTTGCCTCCACAGCCGCCTCCCTCCAGCGTGGAGGCTTCCTCCTCCGAGATCTCTCCAGCAATGACTTCAGCATTCCCATCGTCGACGAGAGACGATCGATAACTTCACCAGTCCTGCCGTTGACGAGAGACGATCGACAAGCGATGACTTCACCATTCCCACCGTCGACGATCGACGAGCGATGACTTCACCATTCCCGTCATCGACAGAGATGATCGACGAGCGATGACTTCACCATTCCCATCGTCGACGAGAGACGATCGACGAGCGATGACTTCACCATTCCCATCGTCGACAGAGATGACTTCACCGTATTTCCGAACTCTCAGTGTTTAATCCACTGTGAGTTTGAGGAGGTGTTAACAGACATGTGATACATTGTATCTAGATATATGTATAAATATGTAATACATTATATCGAGACATGTATACTTTTCTTATTTCATTTTTCACTTCTTTATATATTGATGTAACCATTTATGAATAATATACTGAAATTTCTTCTCCTCCAAATTATCATTGGGAAAATTTCTGTATATAATTCATAAACCAATTACATCAATATATAAAGAAGTGGAGAATGAAATAAGAAAAGTATAGATGTCTAAATGCAATGTATCACATGTCTATACACATGTCAAGATACAATGTATCAAATGTATAACAGTCTGTTAACACCCCCCCTCAAACTCACAGTGGATCTAACACCGAGAGTTTGAAAATACGCTCATTGATCATCTCTCGTCGACAGCGGGAATGTTGAAGTCATCGCTCGTCGATCGTCTCTCGTCGACGGCGGGAAGTCATCTCTTGAAGATATCTCGGAGGAAAAAGCCTCCGCGGTGGAGGGTGAGGGCCGAAGGCGGCTGTGGAGGAAAGGGCCGAGGGCAGCGCTAGAGTAAGATGCCGTCAAGGTCGACAATAGCGGAAGATGAAGAGATGGCACAGCTACACAAGCACGGTCCAGCACAAGCTCGTTGATAACGTAGAACAACGATCAGCAGAGGATTTTAAGAGGCTCTGATACCATGATAATTTGGAGAAGAGAAAATTTTTGTATATTATTCATAAAAGATTACATCAATATATATAAGTGGAGAATGAAATAAGGAAAATATACATGTCTAGATACGATGTATCACATGTCTATACACATGTCTATTAACAATATATCACATGTATCACATGTCTTTTGAGTTGTACAAATCTCAATTTGAACCGAATTCATTTAGCTTAGTATGTTCAAGATGCCTACATGCACAAGTTACTTGAACAATAGGAGTTAATAGACAACAAGAACAACAAAACCATTACTACAACATTTTTGGGCCAGTTATAAGTAATCTCGTTATCATTATGGTCAACCTAAGAATCTTGCGTGGTTAATTGATGCAATTACCCAGATTGTTAGGAGTTTAGGATAAATATACAACTTTAAAATGGGATATATATGAGCCTAGAGGATCATGGACTCTATGATCTAGACCAACTTACACAAAATTAAGGAGAAATTGAGATAGTAAGGTACGAGATTGTTTAAGTAGACGTTTTTTTTTTTTTTTTTCAATGCACAAGTTTCATTGTTACCAAACTAGCGGTGACAGTCCTCATAACTCTCTCAGATAATAGGGGCTCAAGGGGAAACTACAAATAAATCTGAGATTGGAGCATTAAATTCTGTGGACAAGGGCTTTTGTGTGGGTGATTTTTTTTTCACGGGGTGTTTGTTCAGGCAGGCTATTTTAAGAATGGAAACATGTGACTCTGCCAGATATTACTGAAGATTCATTCTTGATAGGTAGAAGAGTTAAGACACTATTAGGTGAAGTGAATGACTGATTGTATTCCAGGGCCTAATGGATTGTCTGGACCTGAAGAAATGCATATTTACCAGTCCTAAGGACAACATCTGCTGGGAATGTAAAGGACTAGAGGCAATTAAAATGAAAGGATTTTTACCGACTATCTGACACATTTATGGGGTCACTAGACAATCTAAACAAGCTAAACAGGAAAAAAAAATGATGAGAAGGCACAAAACTTTCCTGTTAGACACAGTATTAATTGGGAGGCCTCACGGGGTAGAATTATTTGAAAAAGATCAAAAGAGCCGTCGAGGCCAGGTTAATTGTAAACAGGTGGGGTTGGCGTATGGGGGGATTCCAGATTCAAGACCATGCTATGCCCTTTGTTAGAAAAAAGAAAGGATCAGAAGAGAACAGTTCTACTTGACGTAGGACGAAGGTGCAAAGTTTGAGAATGCAGATGGGTTTCATTCAAGGATACAAAGAATATAGTCCCCGTTGTTAGGTGGCTACAGAGGGTGAGGAATACTTGTAAACACCAGCAGTGTCAATGAACTGTTCTCCTTGTAGTTTAGGCCCTATATGAACTTGTAAATAATTTATTATAACAACAAAAGTGCCCGAAGCATCCATACCCAACTTCTTCTATTTTGCATCATTCACAAACTAAGTCCCACTAGAGATCAACAAAACAGGCCCCATGTATGTCAGAAGCTAACCATCCATTTTCAGACCAAGCAAAGGAATGGCCCAAATCTTGTTAATAAAGAAAAGCCAGTGTTTATCATCTAGAAGCTAACTATATACTTTCTGTAAACAAGCAAAGCATGGTCCCAAATTTCATTAATCAAACAATTGTTTGCATAGCCAAGATTCTCATCTTCAAGGATTGCATTTATCTCCTTACTGAAAATGAAAAACTTTCTAGTTTGTTCTGTCCTTGATCTAAGTGGAAACTGGAAGCATCAAGTTGCTTCCCTTCGGTATTGGAGGCAGATTGTGAACTCTTTATTGAAGCCAGCTTCACAAACTTCATCATTTATAGCTTCAGCATAACACTGACATACTGATGATTGCCTTTCTTATGGTATGGTTTCTGAACTTCAAGAATTCCATGCTCATCATCATCCAGACACAGATCGCAAACCTATTATTTGCAAGTATCTTGTTGAGTACGAACCAGAAATTTCCATCCACTGATCTTCTTTAGATTTGTTTATCTGTTGTATATTCTTGTCTCCCTTTGTTAGATTTTTAGTACCACATAAATAAACAACCCTAATATTTGGTATAGTCGAGTAGTCGAGCACTCAACCTCATCCAGGCTCCAGGGAACTTAATGAGAACATCCAAGGACTGAAGAAAGGAGTGGAAAAATAAAAATCCAAAAACTTATCTTTCGGTACCCAGCTGAATTTCAACTAATACAATTTAGAAACCAGATTCATACAAATCTTACAGCATCTCATCTCTTCTAAAGCATCCACACCCCAATAAATAAAAAAATTCTTCTGCTGACAACAACTGAACAGGTAAGAGTAACCATCAAGTTGAACTGATTTCTCCCAAAAGTTCGTCCTGTAATATCCTTCTCAGAAGATAACTGACTTGAGGTTAAGCCTTTACCAGTTGTCATGTTTATCTAAACTTAAGCTTAGGTCCTTGAATTGTGCACTTCATATCTACACTTTTTCAACAACACTGCGCACATAATGGATCATATCAAATTCCCTGCCATTACACCAACTCCGAAGTTTAGGTGAAGATTTAGGGTAATACCATGATTTGAAATTTTAGAATAATTATTGGTCAATGGTTTTTCGTATCAATATCGGCATTATCGGCAACATCGGTCATATCCGTAGTATCGATATCGACCGATATTACAAGCTTAATATCATATCGGGTACATCAAAATCCGATACCGATATATATATCAGAATTTGCCGATATTTAAAACCATGGCTAATATATTTATTTATATTTTAACACACCCCCCAGCATGTTTAGTGCCCTTTTAATGGGCTAAAATCTGAGCTTTTGCACAGCGAGAATTGAACCTGGGTTGCTTTAATACCTTATTAATTCCTTTGTCACTACTAAAACTCCAAAGTTCAGGTGACGATAAAGGATAATATATTTATATTTTAACAGAACACGTTTTAAAACAAACCACTTTGCTAATTGCACATGGTCAAAAGTGTTCCAATTGATGCTCAAACAAATTTTTTGACTTTTAAAGATTACAAAGAATTGTCGTCCATCCTAATGGATTATCCTTAATCTTACTGTTGAAATAAAAACCAAAAAATGTAAATTTTAGTTTCTTAGTAATCCTTCTTACAACCTTCCCATAATATTACTTTAGCAACATATGCAATGACATCATCATCACATCTCATACAATGAATTCGGTATTTCCAAGCCCCTCTTTGTTAGTATATGTGGTGCAAGGAGAGAAAATGGAGTGGTAGCATTCAAATTCTCCATAATGTGGCACTTGATATTTTTGTTCAATAAGGGGTTGCAGTAGCATTCACTCTTTGAAGTCACATTGCTTGAACTGTTATCATGATACTGCATTGCATCAGAATAACCTATATGCACTGTAGTTGATGCCTTTCTTTTTCAATTTTCAAGAGCTTTTATATTTCAGGGTCATAATCAATTGGTATTTCTGTCAACTATATTTTCTTCTTCGTTTAGTTTGGGTTCAAATAATTTGGTAGTATTTACATGTGAAAGACTCTTTTCCAGACACAATGTAACCTTCAATTCAAGTCTACAACTCAGCAAAACAAGCTATCATCAGCAATGGAAAAGAGAAGTAGTTGGTCTTTCGCCTTGTTACATGGCACGAATGAACCTTTTGGCCATGCAAGTGTGTGTTTGAACCAGTTTATTCCTAGAACTTTGTAGATATAATTCATCGATAGAATCCTATGGTAAGAAACATTTGTGCTAACAAAGCATGGGCTGGGACACATCTTGACTCCTATCCTTTCTTCTCAAATGAAAGAATAAAAAAAGGAACACCACTAATGAACCATTTATAGAAAGACTAATAAAAAAGAACATATCAGCTAGGGGTCTTTGTAAGCAATAAGGTAGTAACCATGAATATATTTGCTCTACTAGTTTGTTGCACCAAAAAGTGCTCCCCAAGATAAACAAATAAAATGTTTAAACTTCACTATGAAAAACTTGGGAATATTATATTCAGAAGCTCTATGCACTTGAAACCCAAACTTGACAATATTATTATATCCAGAAGCCTCCATGTGATAAAGGCATCCCATGTTAGCCACCCCAATCGAGAAAATTTTCCATTTAAAGTTGTTTATTGCAATCCAAAACTATCTATCTTCCGTATGTAGTTACTGCTAGAAATTTTTATCTTATAGGAGGAAAATCTCATAGAAAATTTGTGGATATTTTTTATCACCCAGATACAACCATCTGGAGCTTAATGTTTTTTAAAGACTAACGCTTGATTCTGCTGGGAATATGATGTCCGCACCAAGATGCTCGTGTTTTTACTTCTCATTGCCAATCATCTGACAGTAATCAATCCCTTTTCTTGTTGTAATCGCCATAGTGAAATAAGGGTATTACACATAATGTAATTTATAACCTGTCTTGTACAATAAGACAATGCTTCTGCTCTAGTAAACTGATGATGAAACGCTTCAATAAAGAGGGTTAAAAAAAAAAAGAACAACAAAATGTTGGGATGCATTGTGTAAAATAATAATAAAAATAAATAGAACGAAGGCATGTAGCAACTAGCAAAAAAACTGCTTCCTCATCTTTAAAGTATCAGTAATTATGGTGTTGATCCTCATCCAGTACCATGCACATAATTCTAACTTTTTTAGATATATGTATGCATGCATTGCAGTATGATGCATAGACAAAAATTTTTGATTGCCAAACAAACATATAAAGTGAGAACAGTTTTTAGTTAAGGGTGAAACCTGGCATATTTGAAACAAAGCCACCTCTCGTCTCTATACTGCCCCGTTCTGTGTTCGGCTCGTGATCAACTGTCAACTGTATTGCCTCCCCACCTTTTGACACTACTGCTCGTGAGTCACCTACATTGGCTATCCACAATTTCGTACCGTCTATGAGAATGGCAGTAACAGCGGTGGATCCACCTCGTCCCAGATCAGGACTGTGAGAAAGAATTGCCTTGTCAGTCTTGTCATATGCTTTTGAGATGGCTCTATCAGGATGGGTCCAGAATTCTTCCTACGTTATGAGGAAAAGGGAATCAGATTATAGCTTGCTTTGAAGTTAAAATAAACTAGGGAACCCACCTCAGGCAATCCAAATAACACGGACAGAAAAGGAAATATACTAAAAAAACCCACCTCTTTTAGAATATTAGCAAACAAATGTTTCTGTAAGTATGCAGGCACACTATCTCCCAAATGACCATCAAAAATAGCGAACAGGCCAAGCTCATGCCCCTTCACCTGGATGAATTTGGCAACATGAAAATCCTCCATAGGATGACTAGCCTTTCCTTTTACGAGGCTAAAGCCATAGGTAACTCTGACGTTACCTTGATAGCTTTTTCCTTTACCAGCATTCGATGGAGATTGTCCTGCCAACTAAAAAGATAAAACTAACTTCAGCAAGTTAAAGTTCATAGCACTCTTATCTTATAAATTTACCGCATTGCATATCAACAAAAAGGTATCCTGTATAAACAAGTTTTCATTTTATCATAACAAAAAGCACTTGATAATGGAAATCCTAGAAAACTGCAATCAGATGGGCATTATGAAAAGTATGACTAAAGGTTTACAGGTTAGATATCAGGAGAGAAAGTTAAGATTACTTCTACTTTCAATTGACGGAAATTTGATGCTTATGGTTTAAATTTTATTGTTTTATACACCAAATATGAAATATTGCCAGATGAAAGAGCAAATAATGTTCAGAGGCAAAATAAACACACACTAGAGAACATTGAAGGAAGCAGAAAAACTTAGATCCTTCCCTAGACCACCTGCTATGCAGCCACCTAGGTGAAGTGGCTTGAAGGCCAGACCTCTGAGGGGCCACTGATACCGCCTTTACAACACTGTTTGTGAGCTGGGTTCTTTAGTGTTCTTCAAAATCAAGTCATAATCCTTCCTAAGTTCCAAGCATGGTTTCAAGTATCGGCCAATTCCGATACATGTCGATACGTACGGATTTTGAGGTACCTAATACAAATTTAATCCTATAATATCGGCGGATATCAGAACCGATATTATTGACATGGCCGATGCCGATATTGGCACTCAATATTGCCGATATTGGCACTAAAAAAGATGGGGCCAATACCAATACCGATATTCAAACCATAAATTTCCATGTTTCATATTTGGTGGCACCAGAGGTACAAGTTTGAGAGGTAATATAGTTCAATATTTTTCTTAGACTTGGAATAATGTCATGTTAATATTCAATCAATAATTAGGTCAACTTGAGCCTTCTTATTTTAAGAGATTTTTTCCCCCTTTAGAAGCTTATCGTTTTAAGAGTTATGCTACATAGAATATTGCACATTGACGGGAAAAGTCTTAGATGATGATGACGATGATGATGACGATGGAATATATAACTACTACAGCAGCAATAGGAACCGAAAACATGAAGAGCTTTTCAGAAAAGTATGAAGCATCTAGCCATCTACTCTAATAAATCTACCAAAGTAGCAACAAGTCACGAATTTGATAATAAGCAATCCACATGCCTCAGCGCACTGGTCAATGTAATCAGTAACACTTTGACAAGATTTGAGTTTCCATGACTAATAAGCGGGAGAAGAAAGGGGAAATGATTTTTTAGCAAGTCTTAATTATTCCATGCCGGACACAACACAAGCTCTCATGATGTTGAGGATATAAATAGAAGCCATGTAATGGATGGTAAAGGTACTGGCTACAGATTAGGCTCTGACACTCAAAAGGATTTCATAAGAAACAAGGAATTGAAAACCATCTGGTAGATGAAAGTCGGTAAGAGATTATATCATACTTGACACCAACAAATATGGTTAAGATGGTCATGAATATAAAAATACACCTAGGTGGTTTATATGGTGGGTTATTTGGTATCAACCACACAGATACCAAGAGTTACAACATATTCTGTCTTCTATAGAGTATGTGACAGTAGTAGTGAAGGAAAATGCTGATGTTTTCAACGATAAGTTGCAAGACTAGGGAAGTAGACTGAGGGTTCGTACTTTGTACGCCATACAGTCAATGACGAGTTATTAGTTTTCTCTTTATCAAAAGGGAAGATAAATGATTGACAATCATCAACAGGGGGTCATGGTGATGCTATTGAAGTTTAATGATTACTATAAACATCCGTTTTAGGCCATGTGAACATTGGTTCAGAAGTAAACTTTATGAACTGTAGTTCATGCAGGTCACTCTTTGGACCGTAGATCATTAATAACTAAGATATTGTGACAAATAGCTTATATGGATAAATCTTCTATCAGTTTTAGTGTGTTCAGATGGGAAATATATTTTGTATTCCATATTCTGCAGTTTGATTAAGGCAAAAAGGTCAATAACTGGTGTAATCTGGGGTTAGCAGATTACAATTGGGAAATTATTTTGAACTTCTAGAAAGAGGGAAATTATGTTTATGTGTGGAGTTAGTGCTTGTCCAGCACTCAACAAAGAAGAAAGAATGAAAGGATAAGATAAGGAAGAGGATGAAAACGAGAAAGATACAAGCAGATCTTGCTCTTCAAAACACAGACTTCATTCAACTGTCGTCTCCACTATATAAAATAATATTAGTCCTGCCTTTTAATAGCCTTTATAACATAAATCCTAAATAACTCACAAATCTTAAATAATTAAGCAAAGAAATCTTGATAAGTTTTACTGTTCAAGCAGCTAATGGAGGTTAGTGTTCACCTGAATAATTAGTGCTAAAGTAACCATCTTATCTTACCTTTTTAAGTCCTCTTTATGGATCCTATTTTGGTTCTAATATTCCTAACTTATCTAAAAAACATTCAAATGCATTTTTTTTGCAAAAATGTTCCTAAAATAAAAATTAGTAAACCCCTAATCTGAAATAAACCTAAGCTAATTCAAAATCTGCACCAATAGCTTCTACTGCATCTTGACTCGAGAAGTAGTCCATCTTATGACTTCTTCCTATCACACTACATGGATTGATCTCGACAAAGTGTGAGCCTAAAAAAATGATCCTAATATTTGGATGGCACTAACTTTCTGGAACTGAAGAATGTCCCCCTTACATGACATGTGATAGTAGGCTGCTGAAGTCCTCAAAGATGGAATAAGATGCAACTGACAGAAATGGCTAGAAATTGGCCGGAGCATATGTGGAAAGACGGAGACAATCAAAGTTGGCACTAACATGACTGTGAGCAGTAGGAGGTTACTCAGCCTTGACTTTGCATTTGGCTCAAAGATGAGCTCAACCAGCATTGCGTCAGCTTGGTTCCCTTAGATTTGTTCATCTTCAATGGACGTCGACAGCTCAAAGTTCAAATGGCTTTCTGGAATATGTTCAATATGTGATGGAGGAGTAAGGGCTTGAGACCAGCTCGGCAAAAGGCGTGGAGTGGATTGCAGTGCTGGTGTTTGTGACGGAGCATTATCCAGTGGCAGATATAAGTTGTATCTCAGCTGATAACATCTCAAGGAGGTTTCAGATGCGAGAAGGTTCCTTTCCTTGTTGGTCAAACCTTTTCTCAGGAATGGTAACTTCTTCTTTGAGGGAGAAAGCAATCAATGGTACCGAATAAATGGGGACACAGTCCTATGTGACCTTTCACGAAGTGAGACGAGTTCGAATTTCTTTACACTCAGTGATTGGTACTGGATGGAGATCACATATAGGAAGCATACACATGTTCGACTATATCTATGCCATCCATATTCCAATCACTACTCAAAGCATACTCAATTTCAGAGTTTTAGAAGAGTCTCGGGTCATGAGAGGTTGCTGAGTTCAGCTTTTCAACCCAGCAACGATTCACACTATTCTCACTATGCAATGATCTTGTGGCTGTCCTATCCGTCAGAATGTGTGCAAAATGCCCTCGTCACATGGCATTCTTCATGATGAAGTTTACATGGACCAGCCACAAGGCTTATCCTAAAAGACTATGACAAGTTTGCCGACTTCATAAAGTTATCTCTGGCCTTCTTCAAGCACCATAATCCCAAAGAAAGAATGCTAAGATTGTGCCAGAAGCACCATGGGAGAAGTCCACAAAGTCAAGTTTGTTAGGCTTTGTGACTGGAATACGTCGTGAAGGTAGACAAAATTTTGGAGATCAAAAAACGGAAGTGCACAAGGAGCTGTGCACATTACTAGTCGACTAATACTGGGTACAATCGACTAATACATTGTATAGTCGACTAGGTTGGCCAACAGAGGGTTGGGGTTCTCGAATCTTATCAAAGTAGTTGACTAGTATTTGGGCCTAGTCGACTAATACATGGTATTAGTCGACTAGTACCCAGTCCTAGTCGACTAATGTCAGGTCTGGCAGTTTCTTTTTCTGGATATGTTTCTAAATTCGAGTTGGATTTGGATTTCCTTTATTCTGAGGCGGTAATTGTTCGTATGATAAAGCTTGTTTAGGACTAGGAGAGTTCTATAGTTTACAAATGATTCATTAGGAGTGGTCTTCAATGTAATCCAATGAATTTGTTATTTCTAAGGGTGTAATCATCTAGGTGAGATTTGTAAGAGAAGCTTAGCCATAAGAGTTCGCTGTTCTTGGCGGCCATCAAGGCTTGTCATATTCTTTGCGTGAGGTATAAGTAACTCTTATTGTACTCCCCTAAAGTTTTAATAAAGTTTCTCCTCCTTTTCCCATGAACGTACACACGATCTGTTTGATCGGTGGAACCACGTTATATTGTGTGTTGGCTTTCTATCTACTTTGGAATATCTTCTTCTCTTATTCTCGTTGCCTTAGTAGATTCTGTGGTTAGTTTTCGTTGTGCTGCCCCAGTCGATCTGGTCATGGGGGCATCCCCAAATTCACAACAATTGGTATCAGAGTAAGGTCAACATGAAAATGTCAGCGATCAAGTTTAATATTCAGAAGTTTGATGGTGTCATCAATTTCAGTAGATGGCAGATTATGATGAACGCCATCCTTACCCAGAGCGGGTTGAAGAAAGCACTATTCGGGAGGGAGAAAAAGCTTCAAGACATGAAAGAAGAAACTTGACAGGAGTTGGATGAGAAAGCCTTGACGGCTATTCAGCTTTGCTTGGCGGACGAAGTGTTGGGTGAGTTTTCTACGGAGAAAACAGCATCCTCGTTGTGAGAGCGACTTCAGGACCACTATTTGAAGAAGTCGTTGGCGAATCAGTTGATTCTGAAGCAGCGTCTCTTTCTTCTCCGCATGCATGAAGGTACACCTATCAAGTCTCACATTGTAGAATTTTTCTCTATTATCAATGATTTAGATAAGATAGAAGATGAGCATTATTACTGTGTTCTTTACCATCATCATATAAGAGCTTTAGGGAAACTATCTATGGAGGCAAGTCAACAATCAAGGTAAAGGAGTATCTGCTCAACAAGGACAAAATTGACATTTAGTTGACGGGTGAGTCTCATCGTGATGATTCCGGGCAAGTTCATTATTCAAAGGAGAAGAGTAATAATGAAAGTTTCACGGATAACTCAAGCATAGGAATTTGACATGCAACTATTGTCAGAAGGAGCACATTAGAGCTGATTGTTGGCTTCGAAAGAAGAAACAACCATATGCTAATGTCATTGAACTGATTGGAGAAGATGAAGATAATTATGACGTTCTATCTGTTACAGACAGATCAGTTGGTAACAAAGATAGATGAATTATTGACTCTGAATCTTCACAACACATCAGTTCCAATAGAAAGATGTTCTCCTCATACACTTCGGTTCAAGGGGTGAAGTCTTCATAGGGAATTCAGCTAAAAGAAAGATAATTGGCGAAGGAACAATCCAATTTCGTTCTCATGATGGATGCATCACTACTCTTCAAAGCGTTTGTCATGTTCCCAAATTAAGGTACAATCTCATCTCTTGGAGCCCTACAAGGGTAAGGGTTCAGTTTCAGTTCTGAAGGTGATATTATGGAAGTCTTCAAAGAGGCCAATGTGAAGTGTCAGGCCAAACATGTCGGCAATGTATATATGTTGAAAAATTCGGAAGTTACAGTTGGTGAATTGCAGTTATCCTCGGCTTCGAAAGCGGCGGTTGTAAAATAATCGGAGACTGCGATGGTTTTAAGCTCGGATGTTCAGTTGTACCCCGAAGAGAGATTGGGACTAAGCGCGTAACAAGAAAGTCCAAATCATTACTCCTATAGTGAAGCAAATTCTCATAAATCCTATGTGGATCAAGAAAATCGTTGGGTGATAAAGTTCAAGTTGGGTCTAAACTTATTCGACTAATCAAGTTGTGAACCCCATGAGGGGGTTATAGAGAAGAGAGAGTGAGATGAAAATGAAGTCAAGATTTATTCAATTGTGTGTAGATGCGAGCACATGGAGCATGGTGACTATTCTCAGACTTGGACGTATTCAAGTCAAGGGGAGATTATTAGGATTTGTGACCGGAATACATCGTGAAGGTAGACAAAACTTCAGAGATCAAAGAATGGACGTGCACAAGGAGCTGTTCACATTATCAGTCGACTAATATTGGGTATAGTCAACTAATCACATGAATTAATCGACTAATACATTGTATAGTCGACTAGGTTGGCCAACAAAGAGTTGGGGTTCTCGAATCTTGTCAGAGTAGTTGACTAGCATTTGGGTCTAGTCAACTAATACATGGTATTAGTTAACTAGTACCCTAACATAGTCGACTAATATCGGGTCCGGCAATTTTCTTTTCTAGATCTGTTTCCAAATTCGAGTTAGATTCAGATTTTCTTTATTCTGAGGCAATAATTATTCGTATTGATAAAGTTTGTTTAGGACTAGGAGAGTTCTATGGTCTAAAAATAACCCCTTGGGCATGACTTTCAATGTAATCCAATGAATTTGTAATTCACGATGGTGTAATTCATCTAAGTGAGATTCGTGAGAGAAGCTTAGCCACAAGAGTTCGCTGTTCTTGGCAGCTATCAAGGGCTTGTAATCTTCTCAGCATGAGGTGTAAATAATTCTTATTGTACTCTCTCAAAGTTTTAATAAATTTTCTCCCCCTTCTCCCATGGACGTACACACGATCTGTTTGATTGCTGGAACCACGTTATATTGTGTATTGGCTTTCTATCTACTTTAAAATATCTTCTTCTTCTCTTTTTCTCGTTGCCTTAGTAGATCTTGTGGTTAGTTCCCGCTACGCCGCCCCAGTTGATCTGGTCGCGGTGGCGTCCCTGAATTCACAACAAAGCTGTCCCAAATACCACTTTGGTGTAATATAGGGCTAGTAAATTACAATTTGTAAAAGATTTATCGCATTAAGAGGAGAGAAATTAAACTTTTTTATTGAGTTATTGGGCTGTTCAAAAGTTTGTGAACTACTGAAAGTTGAAGAAAGAAAAATATTAGGAGAAAGATATCCAAACAACCCGGTCTTCCTCAAACCTCCCTGCATCAAATTACTAACAATTCTACTCCAAAATGACCTCTGTTTTAAATATCCGCTGAGTCAACCGAGATATCATCCGATATCTCCTTTTTTACCTGCTGCCGATACGATATGGGAAAAATCGTTCGCCATATCGTTTGCAGCAAAAAACGGCCGATATTTGAAATATTGGCCAATAAATTGCCCGATATTGGGCGATAAATCGCTGGATTTGAAATAACTTATTTACTGCACGACTACATGCAAATGTACATTATTTTTTATTGTCTTTGCAAACATATTATATTATTTTTATTAGGTAGATGATATTTATGACTCTAAACTAACTTTTAGTTAATATTTCATTACATATAGTGTCTGATATGAACGCCCGATATGCGCGCATATCCCCGATATCTCCCCCGATATCCGATATCCGATATGAAAAACCCCCATCCGATACGATCCCGATATCCGATATTTAGAACCTTGAAAATGACATGAGTAAAGAGATACTTAAATCATAAACAATTAAACAACAAACAAAAAAATCTTAGTAAGGCTTTGTTTAATCAATAACCATTCACATGAATACTATTGACGCAGGGACCAACTTACTTATCATGTCACTCATCTTTATGAATCACATTTTCCAGATATACTTGTCTAGAAGATATCAAAATTTAAATTAATCTCTTGCAATAACAACCCCCCCCCCCAACAGACACACACACACACACACACAACAATAATAAAAAGAAAACCAAAACAAATAAATAAATAAATAAATGTAGAAAAAAAATTAAATAGAGGTATATGTTATGTGTTAAGAAATCAGCTTGATCACCAAATTAAGGCATCAAGCTTGAGTTCTTCTAATGTACAAGATATCTCCACCCTTTTCTCTTTTTCTTTTGTTTGGGTGAGGCAGTGGGTTTATTCTTTTGGTAGGGTGTATCAGTTTTTATTTTTCTTGGGTGGTTGTGTGTGAGTGAGAGGGAGTTGGTGCGCCGGGGGTTAGGGTGGAAATAGGTTTGTAGTGGGCCATGTTGTCTCGCCAAGTCTAGGCATGACCCAAGTAAATACAGTTAAGCCTGACACTGTATGGGCCTAGACGTATGCACTCATGTGTGAGTCCACTGGATACTAGGCTGGGTCATGTGTCTATACTGGGCTGGCCATACGTGCTCGATTTAGACCTCCAACTTTGTGTCTGCTTTGTGCTTAATCGGGCGGAGGAGAGTGAGAGGTCATTAGGCCTTCTCACTTTGCCATTTGGTTTGGAAATTTGAGCTGAGAATGAGATGACAAATAACTCAAATAAAGGTTAAGATCTAATTTGAATGACTAATAGACTAACACTTTATTAAATAATACATGTAATCACGCCTCCAATTGGAGGCCCAATAGGAGCTCCATTCGTGACGTGAATGGTTTGTGCCTTGAGTCGTGCTGTGTTGGGCCGGGCAAGTCTAGCCACGACAGGAAAATAAAGTGGGTCGTAAATTTTAGCCCTAGACACGACTCAGGCTACCGTTTCAATTATCCATGTACCAAAAACTTTACATGTCAACCCATCATGTCTTGGGCCAGCCCAAGCCCATTACCAACAAAGTTCACACCTGGTACAACAAGGATCTGAATTTCCACAGTTCAAGTGGTGAACCAACCAAGACAACCACATGTAGGTGCCAAATAAACAAAGCCATTGGATTTTTAGAATGCACTTAACTGCATGCAGCGAATATTTTCCTTTGGATGTCTAACTAGGTTTGATCCTAAATAATTCCTAAAACCAACCATTACCTATCCATCCCAAGGTTAGAAGTTTAAAAAAAATGTGAATTGCACCCCCCCCCCCCCCCCCCTCAAAAAAAAAAAAACAGTATAGAATTTTATTTTGAAGAATAGAACCAACATCTTAACACAATCACACAGGCTCACGAACAATGTAGAAAGTTCGTCAACCCACTTGAGAACAACATGTGCTATAAGTCATAGCAGCATCTTAGTAGGTGATACCTGACAGTCATCAGCAAACTTACTACTGTGTCCTCTTTTTTCATGAACTGGTGAGTTTGCTCAACTATTTCCTTTTTCTTCTAATTTTAACTAATTCTGATTTCTGAAATTTTTTTTGCATCCTGCTCCTTGTCAGACAAGGTAATTAACAATTAATTTGTTGAATGGTACCATTTCATGCTGGCCATTACATCTCTTTGTTCTCTTCCATTCTCTATTTAGTTTATAATTTTTCATTTAACTATAGACTTTTAGCATATTTGTCAAAACACCAAATATTCCCATTTCAATCAGGATCGAACCCAACCTAACCTCAAAATCTTGTCCTTAGAACTTTTTGACCCAGATCACTAGATATAACCAACTGAGCCTGATATTTTCCCACAACAATACCTAGATGGTCAAGTTGTTACTGGCAAAATAAATCTAAATGGAGTAACAAAACATGAACAATGAGTCACCCCGAAAGAGCCATACTATCAAACTTAATCAACTCATCAGCAACTATATTTATTCTCGATCGGACTTCCATCTCCCAGCTAGAAATCAACAGAACAATTGAACAAAAAGATGAGCACATACTGTAGAAACATAATAAAAGATCAGAAAATTCCACATAAAGCATAGCTTCCCTAAACCAATCAGATCACCATGACTACAGCACAAAATAACAATAATAAATAAAATAAAAACTAATATTAACACAAAGTAAGAACTCTATGCCCAATATATGAAGCAATCATCAAATACAAAATTCAGGAAATTAAGAGAGAGAGAGAGAGAGAGAGAGAGAGAGAGAGAGAGAGAGAGAGAGAGAGAGAGAGAGAACTAGGTCAATCCCAATTCTCTTACCTGACAGCATCCAGGCTTGAAGCAGCATAATCTAGCCATATAAAAGAATGAATCCTCAATTCCTCCCCCTCTTCCTACCAAATTACAACCATCCACTCCTTCATCCAATCACCAAGATGCGATTTTGATCCAAAACCCACCTCCCAAAACCTCGATTAATTCACAGAAATCCACTCACTGCGCCCAGAAAAATTAAAAAAAAAAATCGCAAATTTCAATCGCCAAAACCTCAACCCACATAAAGAAAAGTCAATAAATAAGGGGAGGAGAAGAAAATCAAACGAGCAGGCAGGCAGAAAAATATCTTATCGAGCCGGTCAACAGCCTTCGCAAGAAGAAAAACAAGAAAAGACTCCTCCTTTCTCCCTCAAAAATTATATAAATAAAAAACTTTTCTTTGTCCTCCTCTCCTCTCTTTGAGTTTTTTGTGTGTTGGAAGCAAGAAGAGATGAATGGGACACAAGGAGAGGAATCGTCTGAGCAACTGTTTATGGAGTCATCAGAGCAACCAAAGAGAGAATTTTTCTAAACTAAATTAAAATTATAAAGAAGAAGAAAATAATAATAAACAGAAAAAATTTAGTGTGAGAGAGAGAGAGAGAGAGAGAGTTTCCTCCTGTTGACTTTGTTGGCTATAAAAGGACAGAAAGGTATGACCCCATGACTGAAAGTGGGACGGGAATTTATTGGGGGATGTGCCTCCTCCCTCGATAATTTACCCTTCCGTGGTTTATTTTTGCGTGGAGGCCCCAAAAACTATAATTATTATTATTAATGGTTGACTTGGTATTTTGCCCAGCTTTGGACCGCATGGACTTGGCTTGCAACAACTCGCAACTTGCATGTGAGTTGCCAGTCAGCTCACGTAAGTGAGGGGAAGTCAGGTAACATCCCAATTTAACTGGAAGTGGGGTTTCCTGTTGAGTTTGGAAAGTAAGTACTGACGTACTGGCTTTAGGAGCTGTATGGGAATTAGGATGTGATGCTTAACTTCGAGAGTAGATCAAGGGGTTCAGGTTGGCTCCTTCGCGCAAAAGACCGTGATAGTGTTTCGCGCTGTGAGCTGTTTGTCCAAACTGATAGACGACTCGAAGCGTGAGAGAGAAAAGAAAACGTGCTTTGTTTGTGATGACGTTCACAAAATGCGTTTTTTTTTTTTTTTCTATCTCCTACTCTACTCTGAGCCATCCATCACAGCTGATGGATAGCCTACTGTACGAAGAACCATCACCTGTTCCTTCACGCGAAGGAACCAACCACAACCCAGATCAAGGTGTCCCATTTAGCTACTTTGATCGCTCTAGGAAATACATGATACCCAATAGATAAAGGATCGATGTTATTCTCACTCAACCATCAATGGGAATGACACAGAAAACAAGTTTTGTAGTGGATGAGAATATGAGAGATTAATGAGACAAACACTACAAAAACAGTGTAGAATCTTTAATGTCAAAACGTGAAGATTAGCGGTTGGAGATGGAACAAATTGACTAATCACTTGAATGGAAGGATATTGATATCATAAAAATCAATAAACATAACAACAACAACACAACAACAACAATTATCACATAAGAATGAGCTGTTATGAAAGTGTCTTATTTTCAAAAGTGAGTTCCACAACTCATTAAAAGAATTTGCACAGTGAATTGATTTCTTCGATATCGATGATCGAGATCTTTCTTAATGTTTTCAGGTTATCAAAACTCTTTATAAGGAGTTTAGTAATTTAGGATTTATTAGAGAGGAAAAGAGATGGACAACTCTTTCAAGACAAAAATGATAGACCAAGTAAGAGAGAGAGAAGGATCGAGTTGAGAGCCATGAATACCTCCTCATAAATCAATCCCATAAAAAATGATCGATATCAGTGGGTGATTGATTTACCTCAGGAAAATGTACTCTTTATCAATATATTTGGTGCATTGAGTGCTCACTATTCATATTTGTATTGAGAAAAAAGATTGAGATGTGTGATTGTTCTATATCTCTTTCAAAGCTCTCCTCATGAATGTAGGTCGGGTTTGGCTAAACCATATAAATTTTTGTGTCTCTTATTTTTTTTTCCTTTTATGTTTTACTAAAATCTTGTAGAGATCAATATTCATTGAAAGATTTGAGGGCTCACTTCTGCTCAGCTCGTAAAAACTCTGTCACTGTAATAACAAAATATTATCAAAAGTTTATGGTTTCTCAAGGCACACAAGCTGTTTGATATGTTGGTAAAGAGAGATTCAAATGGCTACGGGTGGTGTTGAGTCTACAAGATGAAGCAAAGATTGTCGAGTCAATTAGGTGGTGACAAATTTGTTATTAAACAGCAGAGGCTTTTGATGAAATAAGAAAAAGAAAAAGGGGAAATATAGTTCAAAACATCGTCAAGAGATGAAAGATGAAAGTCGTGATGGCGATAGATCGTGACACAGAAAATACATCATGAAGATGATTGTTAGATACTCTTATCTTTACTTATCTTTATCCTATTGTTAGATATCCTTATACCCTTATCTGACCTTATCTTACTACTGGTATTCTTATCTATTTACTCTCTCTTGTATCTATAAATTGATGCAATTGCTTTATGAATATCATACTGCAACTTCTTCTTCTCCAAATTATCATAGTATCAGAGCCTCTCAAATCTTTTCTCTACTGATCGAAATTCTCTCGGTGTTTTCGAGCTGGTGCTGGGCCGTGCTCGCATAGTGTGTGCTTAGCGTCGGGCTAGTTTCGCTTCATACAACATCAGAGCTTTTCTTGTCGTCCTCGCGCATCCTCCTCCACCTCAGTCAAGACCGAATCCTCGCTGATCCTCTCGCATCTACCGATGTCGGCTCCTTCATCACCTGTCTTCCTCCTCCGCGAGATCTCTCCAGCGCGACATTTGCCATCGAGATCTGCCTTCTCTCTACCACCACGAGTTCTGTCCCTCATCCTTCAGCACTATCTCTGCCACCTTACTGTACAATACACGTAGTCAAGTTCTCATAAGTCTTTCTATCTCTGTCCGCGTTAATTTTGCAGCACAATTCACGTAGTCGAGTTATCGTGAGCCCTTCTACCTCTGTCTTTTTTCATTATGCATGCGTCATCGGTGATCGCCTCTGCCCTGCGTGGTCGATTCTGCCTGCATCTCGTCTCGTCCTTTGACATCCAATTCTCGTCTTCGACATCCTCATCTAGTATTCATGCGTCACTCGTCAGCCTCTGCCGTATACAGTCGCTACGCCATCTCGCCCCGATATCAATCACTAAGGCATATACCTCTCATCAATTTCGTCAGAATTTATCCAAACTCTCGTTTTTTGATCAACTATGAGTTTGAGAAGGGTGTTAGATAATTTTATCTTTAGATATTTTATCCTATTATTAGATACCCTTATTTTTAGATACTCTTACCTTACCTTATCTTAATACTCCTTTTCTTACCTATCTACTCTCTCTTGTATTTATAAGTTGATGTAATTGCTTTATGAATGTATGTGCCTTAGTGATTGAAAGGTTCAAATACATATTGGAACTTCTTCTTTTCCAAATTATCAACGACGAAAGGTTCAAATTGCAACTCATTAGCGCAACTCATTAGTTGTGTCATGTGATATTATCATAGGCGTTGGTGCATCTGTCATGTTTGAAACCATCAAGATGATGGTGGATATGACGTCAATTGAGATCATCAAGAGCAGGGTGGTGACTCTGAAAATATTAATATAATGACGGGTTTATAAATGATAATTGATGGAAGGAAGATTATCACGACACGTTAGCGGGAAGCGGATCATGGTGGTTATTTAAAGACGATTAGTCTCAAAGGAGAATATATCGATGGATAACCAATGAAGAATAAGAGACCTCGGCGACGACACTATTTTTGTAAGGTCGGTAAGACCATGACAGATTTAATAGTGATTAACTTTAAGTCTGGCAATAGGCATAGTAGCTGAGAAGGCATCACAAAGTAGGTATTAGTTGGTGGCGGCAGTGATGCAAAGAGGTAAATAATCCAGTTTAAAAGATGTAGGAATACAAGAGTGGAGGGCATAATTAATGCATGCAGAATTTACAACTTCATAGTTTGGATGGGGTGTCACTTTGAGACAGAAACTTTCATGTGAAAGAAGAAAATCATCAAGTTATTTCAATGGTGGTTTCAATTTGGGATTTTAAGTGAAATTTTCAGTTGCATTACCATATGGGTTCGAGGGATTTGAAGTTGGAATACAAGGACTGATGAAGTATGTTATGAGTACAATGAAAATTCCCTCTTAAAGTGGAGGGTGGAAAACTCCGTTCAAGATAGAGGCAGGATGGTATCACGTGAAATCAACACCAAAGGTGGATAGTTTTATGTTCACATACAACACGACAGTTAGTTCGCGACAATCCCTTGAAAGAGGGACATAAGGAAAATTTTGATGTATTTTCCCCCCAACAGAAAAATCTTATGTGTTTAAAAAGCTTGAAATAAGTTAAAGTAGAGATTGTAGTGAAAAGTGTCTTATTTTCATAAGTGGGTCCCACAATTAATTAAAGGATTTGCAAAGTGAGCTAATTTTCTTGATATTCACGATCGAGATTTTTCTCAATATTTTAAGTTTATCAAAATTTTTATAAGAAGTTTGATAATTTAAGATTTACGAGAGAGGAAAAGGGATGGAGAACTCTTTCGAGGTAAAGATGTAGATCAAAAAAGAGAGAGATGGATCGAGTAGAACCATAATACCTCCTTGTAGATAAAGCCAAGAAAAGAAGTTCGACATCAATGGGTGATTATTTCTCCCAGGAAAAAGACACTTCATCAATATATAGGTTTAATATCTCGTAAGGTGAGTGATAAATATTCATGCTTTTATTGAGAAAAGAAGGTCGGGATGTGCGATTCTCTTTAGTTCTCCATGTTATTATAATATATCTCTCGATGCTCTCCTATTGGATGTAGGCCTCGCTTGGTCAAATCATGTAAATATCGTCTCACTTGTATCTTTCTTTTATATTTTGTTACAATCTTGCAGAGCTCAATATTTGATGAACGACCGGGGTCCTTACTTCTGTTCAGTATGTAAAACCCCATCCACGATCATGACATCAGCTACATGAATCCTAATTTTCCATTTAGCTCTATTAAGGGTCATCTTCTCCTTTATCGTCACGTCTTTTTATCCAACATTGTTAAAACCAAATGGACTTATGGCGTGTTTGTTTCGTCGCAAAACCTTGCAAATCGTAAGTCGTAAAACTTTTTTTCCATTTTCTGTTGTTTGTTTCGCTGAAAAACAAATTACAAAATACAACTCTCATTTTCCCACTTGCAGTTGCTACAGTTAAATTTGTGGTCATGTAAATCTCACTTTTACAGTTTTACACTCACATTTTCCCACTTACAATTGCTACAGTTAATTTTGTGGTCATGTAAATCTCACTTGTAATACACTTGCAGTTCAAAGCAGTTACTTGATAATCAATATATAATTTAATATTATTAAATATTTAATATTTTATAGGGTTCAATTTTTATTTAATTATTTAATTATTTTATATTTTAATCTTTAGTTTTTTATTATTTCTAATATTGTTTTAATATTTAATATTTTACTAATTTAATTTAATATTTTTATTTATATTGTTATTTAATACTTTATTATTTTATTAATACTTATACCAATTTTTTTTATTATTTTATTTAGAGTTAATATTTTATTAATATAACAATATTATAATTTAATATAAAATTACTATATATGTAATTATATATTTTTAATATAAATAATTACATTATTAATATTAAAATATACTTTATTATTATATTAATATTTTATTATGTTAATATTATAATAATAATTCATTATAATAATATTATAATAATAATTTATTATTAAATTATAATTATATTTTACTTTGTTAATTTTATATTTTTATAATATTACAATAATATTATAATAAAATTTAATATTATAATAATTTTCAACTATTTTTTAATATTATAATATTTTACTATATTTTATTATTTTTCTTAAGATTTTTAATATTTATGTTTTATTAGTATTCTTAAAATTTTATTAATGTTCTTTAGATTTCCTTAAAATTTACATTATTTATTTAGTTAATATTTTACTAATTATACTAATATTTTATTAATATTATTGTTATAAATAAAATATTAAAATTAGTAATATTTTATCTCAAATTTATTAATACAATTTAATTTGTAATAGTGATTTAATTTAATAGTATTTATAATATTTAAATAACTGCTACAGTTAATTTTTTGATCAACTTTTTTACTTACACTTTTACGCTACCAACCAAACACCGTAATATACTTTTCCATTTACACTTTCACTTTACCAACCAAACACCGTAAAACACAATATACTTTCTTATTTACACTTTCACTTTATCAACCAAAACGCCGTAAAACACAATATATTTTCCCTGCTACAGTTCACATTTTCTATTTTCATTTTACGACTATGACTTGCAACGTTTTGCGACGAACCAAACAGGCCCTTAATCTTTTCATTCTTATTAGACTACGAAATGTGATGATTAGAAAATGTGATTATATCAAGAAATATGTACAGAGTAAAAACTAGGTATTTTCATTCATGTCCTCCATCATACATTTTTATTATAAGCTAATTATTTGCAAATAATAAATTAAAAAAAAATCTTCTAGCATATGAGCAAGAAGCAACCTTACTATCAAAATAGTGATATGAGCTAAGTTGATTTGTATTATTAGAGTACCACATGCTCATAAACCAAAAGGAAGGCCCACGAAGATGAGAATTAGAAGAAAAGATAAAGAACAAGGAAGGAGAGAATTTCAGCAAAGGATGTATATATGTGCAAGATGCAAGGGCTTTATGTAAGGTTCCTATCAACCAACAATGGGTGGATCCAATTTAAGTTCAGTTTATAGACAAAAGCATCAACCAATTATGGACACATTCAATCCAAATTCAGTTATAGACAAAAATACCACTGCTTTCTACTGATGAGATTCTAAATTGTGAAAGTGAAAATAAAACTCAATCTAAATTTTACTTGTCAGTTTAGACTCTTTTGTAGACTCTACATTATAGGATTAATGTGATTTATGGAAGAAAAAAAAATAGGATGCAATAGGAGGAGAAGAGGAGGCAAAGAAGCAAGCAATATGTTCTCTCTATACTAAAAGAGGAGGAAAAAAAAAAAAGAAAGGGCAGGAGAAGAGGAACATGATGGAGAAATGCAACAGGAGAGATAATTGGCACATTGAAGGACATAATGAAATTAGATTGCAACATAAATGGAAGAGAAATAAAAGACGCGTATATTTAAAGAAACTTCTAACAACAAAAACAAAAATATGAGCTTCCTACAGGAGGAAACTCTTTGCTTCACTCTACCGAACACTCGACTGTCTAGATCTCCCAACTTGTTCATCGAGTAAGAGAAGTGGTTGCTCAAGGCAAAATTTAACCCTTGTTGGGATTTGGGTCGAACAAATAGTCACACGTTGCCTAGACGTGAGGATGGTCTTGGGTATATAATGATTTGAGCAACTCCACCTAACAGACTAGTCATAAAACTTGTGTTACAGTTTGTAATGTTTATTAAGAAGTTGGTTGTATGACTTCATAGTTCAGAGCTTGAAGTGCATGGGTTAGAACTTGGTGCATTATGTATAAAACTTCAATATTTTGGTGTGGAGTTCTCTTGTTTCTTGAATGCTAGATATATGTAAACTTCATGTCTCTTGACTTCTAATATACTCTTGTTTGTGTTAGTTTGTTAATCTAATGCTTACAGGTTTATATGCTACTTCATTAGAAGCCATATTTACAGAGACAGTTTAGTATAGAAGTAATAGTTTCATAGCATCAGTTTGTTAACTTCTTTCTTTTTATTTCTACTTCTATAAACACTCAATATGCGTCGATTGACTCATTTGTAACTGCTGAAATTATGAGAAGAAAAAAAATATGACTACAACTTTCATATCATTTCCTTTGTTGCATAAGGTATCAATACACCAAGAAGCTGATAAACAACAACAGTTGCAACCACCATGATCAAATTCAAGTGCTTGAGTTACATGAGGAGGAGACATTGGATGCCAGATTCATCAAATCATCACCAATCTTTAGTTAAGCCCTACGCTAATCACAAAGAAGAATGTCAAGGTTTTTGGCATAGATCCCATGTTTTCTGAAAGCTCCATTTTGGCAAGCCAGCCCAAATCATTCACCTGACTCCAATATAAAGCTACACAAGAAATGTCGAAATCAGATTGACTTGCACGACATCAGATCAATTAACAATAACAGCGTGAGCCATTTCTGATCTTCCAAATAACTGTCTTCCAAACATCAGAAGTCAATCACTTCGAAGAATAAATCTGAGGTTGAAAATAAACATAAAACATGTAACAGCAAACACCGATCAACGACTACCATTAAGTTAATAAAGGTCCAAGGTTTTGCCACTTTGACAGTTCTTACACACGTAATATACAGGGCCCTCGGCATTCCATATCACAAACATTTGCCCCAAGAACAATATAATTAATTTCTAATAGCCGCCGATAAGGTGAAAAAAGCTTAGCTTGACATTATCATCCACCATTTGTACAGACCAAAGCCATAGATAGTTGTGATCATAGCAACCCTCAGAGGGTAAAGCTTAAACCTGCAGAATTGAAGGGGAAAAAGAGTCAAAGATCCTGCAGTATAGAAGAACAGAGATGATGCCAGTATTTTGGATACACTTAAGATACTGCAATCTACCAAATATTAGCATTCACATATAGTGCTAGACATTAATGCCTGAATATGGTCTCAAAAAATTTAAGGAAAGAATAAATTGTTCTTGCAAGATATTGAGTCTTATTCGCTTCCACTTTAAAGGCCTTGAGCACTTTCCTTAGCAAACCCCAGATTTTGGGGGGTGCTTAGCAAGGATTCAGAAACCAGGTGACACCAACAGGTAGCACCCGTAATTGGATTGGATGTTAAGGCTAGGTGATATGAAACTTGGTACTGATTCTCGGATCCAGGTATACAAACAAAATATTGGTTTCTTTTTTTATGGCGTACCTCGTGAACTTGCTGTAACACTCTGATACAAGATACATGAGACAGAAATTGGATATTGTTCTAAGTTGAAATGAGGAAAAATTCAGCAGAAACAAAGATTGATATTAGAATAAATTGTTCTCTCAAGAAATTCAAATTATATTCGCTCCCACTTTAAAGGCCTGCACTTTTCTAGCAACCCAACTTTGGGGGATGCGAAACCAGGTGACACCGATAGGTACTGCCCGTATTTGGATTGGATTGTAGGCAACGTGATATGAAACTCGATACTGATCTCGAGTCCAGGTTATACAAACAAAATATTGGTTCCCTTTTTTTTTCTTATGGTGTATTGGCTGAACTTGCTGAAACACTCTGACACAGGTTACTTGAGACCAAAAGTTGAATGTTCTTCAAGTAGGAATGAGGAAAAATTCAACAGAAAAATCAGACCTGATGATGCTAGAGACTGAGGTTAATCAAGCTTAGTTGTTCTAAACATAGATCGGGGAGGGGGGAGGGAGAATCCCACCTACTTTCAAGGACTTAAACTCTAATAGGACTCAAACACAGTGAGAAAAGAGGTGTGTGTGTGTGTGTGTGTGTGTGTGTGTGTGTGTGTGTGTGAGAGAGAGAGAGAGAGAGAGAGAGAGGTTTAAACGTCCAGCAACGTGTCCTCTTTTTCTTTTATCGCTCGTCATCATCAATCTAAATCAAGGTAGAAGGAGAGGGAGGGAGGGAGGTGTTGATGTCTTCAAGGATGTGGGGAAGAATGCTAGGTTTGTTACACTTCTTAATAAGAACTAGGTTGACCCGTCTTAGCCGGAATCTGTTTTAGTTTAGACTAACATTTGACATCTAGATCTTAATAATCCTAAAGACATTATGATCCTTCCTCAAAAAAAAAAATAATAATAATGACACTGAGATATTAAAAGTCTGTTGGCATGTGACTGAGACCTGAACTTCTGATCTTCCAGTTACCGATACCAAAAAGGGAATCTGATACTGGTACTGATGCTAAAGCTATCAAACGTTAAAGGGACATACAAAATTTTCTCCTTTTAGGTTGCAAATCCAAGATCTATGAATTTGTGTACAATTGAAATATTCTTTTGTTGCCTCAGTCTATATGTAACAGATACGACACTACAAGTAGATTATAAGCTAAGTGGAAAGGCATTAATCTAGTCTGTTATTCATAATAGAACTTAGAAATGTGCGCATAATTTTTTTTTATTAGATAGAGGCAGCATATGGTCATAAATATAGAGGTTGTGGCTCTCCCTCCCTCCCCAATCTCAATTGATCCCCTACATATTCAATCCTCTGTCCTCCCCCAATAGTGTTTCATTTTAATCTAGTATAATGGTTAATGCATATTTAGTTTACTATTTCTAAGGCATCTATTAAATACTATAGTTAACATGTCAACAACATTTTTTATGAGCAATCAGAGAACTATGTTAGACAGCGCTAGATCAGTTTGGATAAACCAAGGACTTTTTTCAGCCTTCAAAATGTCAATGTCCACTTCGGGGTAAACAAAGATATATGAAGTTCTGGAGGACCGCAGTCTAG
Source organism: Agave tequilana (assembly GCA_038442645.1). Taxonomy (NCBI): domain Eukaryota; kingdom Viridiplantae; phylum Streptophyta; class Magnoliopsida; order Asparagales; family Asparagaceae; genus Agave; species Agave tequilana. The sequence goes on from JAVJIF010004091.1 coordinate 35,494, forward strand.
GCGAGGAGCTGGTCGTTAAGGCATTTCATCTTCTCCCGTTCACAGGCTGCGTGTTCTCGATCCTGTTCTGCTTGCTCCCGCTCGTGATCGAATAAAGCTTGCTGCTTCGTCAATTCTTTCTTCATATCGGTGAACATTTAGAGTAGTTGGGCTTCATAAACAGACGATGGGTGAATGTCTCTGATTGCCCCCGTGAAGGCGTGAAGACCGTATCTTCTATGATGGGGTCAAGGCTTCCTGGGGGAATAATCTCACCAGCGGTGGCTACAGATTTACCCTTGGAGGTGGTCCCCTCGCTGGTGGTCGACTTTTTTTTCGAAGTCATGATTTGATGGAAAGGCTTTTTGAGGATGAGTTTAGTAGAGGAAAAACCTGGGCATTGAGACTCAACTCTCAATGAAAGCACCAGTTTGTGGTGAAGATTTTTCTATGCGATTGACTGAACTGTTGACCTCACATCACAAGCAAAAGAAGGGTATGCCTAGAATGATTCGGAATGTAAAGATCCAATCAGCAAATAGACGTAGACATGAATTTTTACGTGAAAACCCAGAATGAAAAAAATCACGAGGAGAAGAGATGAAGGATTCACTATTTTTCTTTGTGTTACAAGGGAGTTTTCTCATTAAAAATATTCGTTTTCTTTTTTCTTCTTCGCCCCCTCCTTGTGGAGGTGTCGGTCTATAAGTAAACTGTTTGACGTAAATGATAGTGCAGATCTTTCTCCGTGATTCATGATTCGTGATTCAAATCCTTCCATATCCACTTAGATTGTTGTGCTTTATTATTGAGATTGGCATGTCGAGATATCCGCCACTATCCATAATCGTTTCCATGGAAATAGGGGGTATTTATGAAGTCTGGAAGTCACGAATGTCAGAGTGAGAAGGGACTCGGGGCCCTCTCCTCGGAGTTGGGAAGTGTCTCGGGATTGAGTCCAAGACTCTCTCTCCTTGGGGTTTCATACGAGCCGCTTGGCATCTTAGACGTGTTGTCTGCTTGAGGTACCTCTGGTGCGGTAGGACACGTGTTGCGATCCTTATGATTAAGGAGATCTTGACCACTACATCGCCCAATGATTTTTAGTATCAATATCCTCAATATCATAGGGTTAATATGTGTTAGATACTTCAAAGTATGATATATATATATATATATATATAGAGAGAGAGATAGACTTGTATCCTTTCAAAAGGATTTGATCCCGGATCCTTCCCACTCAAATTCAACCCTCCAACATTCGAATACAAGATCCACTCCGTTGAAGTTGATCTATACTATTTCAAGTATTTATAAACCAAAAATCAAGTGTTTTAAATACTTTTTGCCCATCCATCAAGTAGGGGAAAAATGGACGGCCTAAATAGTGAGTTGGTTAGTTTAACGGTGTAGAACATTTGAAATCTAACAAAAATTAGTTTATAGGGGTTTTTAAATGTTTAGATCATAATGAAATGGCCGGATCGAGAATTTGTATGTCTAAAGACATAGATCTAACCAACTCACTACTTTCGGCCGTCCATTTTGCGTCGCTTGATGGATGGGCAAAAAGTATTTAAAACACTTGATTTTTGGTTTATAGATACTTGAAATAGTATAGATCAACTTCAACGGAGTGGATCTTGTATTCGAATGTTGGAGGGTTGATTTTGAGTGGGAAGGATCCGGGATCAAATCCTTTTGAAAGGATACAAGTCTATCTCTCTCTCTCTCTCTCTCTCTCTCTCTCTCTATATATATATATATATATATATATATATATATATATATATATATCAGAATCAACCAATATTTGAAAATCATGTTTCTAGGACTCTCCTCGATAAAGAATGTGATCGCCTGACTAAGATTTTCATTAGTAGATATCTCTAGGATCATCTCTCTCTCTCTCCCCTCTCAGATACTTATATGATTTGGCTTCATTATAATCAAGGTGTAACAAACCCTAATTTCAAAACCGACCGAAGAGAAGTTTTCTCCCGTGACTTCTTCACAATTGTGTTCGTCCATTTGTCAGTCCCCCCCTACCTCTCCCTCTCTTGCTCTGATCCCCCCTGCCGGCTCCCCTCCTCCTCTCTCTAGCTCTCCTTTCCCCTCTCCCCTCCCCCTCTCCCCCTCCCTCTCACCGACACTTCGGTCGGTTAACCACCGCTCGTCGGCCGGTTACCCTCCTCTCTCCCTCTCACCACCGCCATCGGTCGGTAATCCAATTGGTAGTACTCCTAACCTTAGTGAAATTACATTATATATAAGTCCTCTTTAGGTTGAGATTTAAAATGGAACTCAAATTGAAACTTCAAGCAAATTGACTGACAAAAGTACTGACAAAAGAATGTGAGCATCACAATCTTCCCAATTAAACCCAAAAAACTAATTATAATTATACAACAGCACACCAAATGCTACAATCCTGAATCCCAAGAACCCCAAAAATTCACCCCAAGAAAATGGTTTTTAAAAAGTCGCGAAAGACCCAAATTAGGGATTAACAGTAGAAGCTAGAGAATCATCGGTTACTAACCTCCCAATCCGAGGGACCCGATCGTTGGCGGGCGCACTCTGGAGCGGCATCGGAGTGAACCACTCCTGAAATCCCTGTCGAAGAACTCCCAATCCGGCAGCAGGAGTCCGACGATCCCGAGGAGGCCGAGGGCGTAGGTGGCGAACATCTTCTTGAAGGAGAAGGTGGAGACCCCGACGAGCAGGACCAGAGCCCCTAGGGTTACGAGGCACGATCGGAGAGCCCCGTCGCTGTTTCCATCGCGAAACCCTAACCCTAACCCTTAAAAGTCGGAGAGAGGAGATGGATCGGAACTGGCAGTATAATTTCACATTCAAAGCTACCTGCCCCCGCCTCGTCTCCCCCAACTAACTCCGCCCTTTTCTTTTTTCAAAAAGATGTTAAATCTAAAAGAGGACGACACGTGAGCATCTTCTGTGGGACCCGCGCTTATTTAAATCGAACCGCCACGGCCCGCGGCGGAGACGTGGGCGTCGCAGTTCGTGACAGCTGGCGGTAAAAATCGCCCCCAATGAAAGCGGTCGGTGACGCCGGGGAGCAAGGGATTTGTTGGGGCAGGAGAAAGATGGGAGCAGGAGAAAGAAGGATGAGGAGAGAAGAAAAACGAAAGGGGAGGGCACTGAGCTAAGGGTGATGACGAGGCGAGAGAGCAACGGAGGGGGGAGTGTGGAGTGCTCTCTCTTTCTTGGATGAAGACGGACAAATGAGCGAACAATTTTTGTGAAAGAATCACAAGAGAAAATCTCTTTCGGTACATTTTGATTATACAATCTAAAAACTTTTAAAACCCAAACATAATTGAATATAAATGATGGTTCTCTTAGGTCGTGGTTTTCCATATATGTGAGTCATGTCACTAAGTTACGGTTCAATACGTTAAAAAAAAAAAGACGGGTTGAAAAATAAAAGGCCTCGGGTTCAATACTTAGTTATGACTTTTGTTTAAAAAATAATTTCTATAATATGTTCGATTATGTGCGTACAAGTCAAATATTTTTAGAGAAATTTTAAAAAATAAAATGTTTGAGTAAGAAAATCTTTTAATTTCTATTCGGTGCCAGATGGAAAATGTCATACGCCGTTTATAAATATTACTTAAAAGAATCATTAGGTGTTGAACCAAGTCTGTTTTCAAAGTTTTCAAAATGGTAAGGTATAAATTTTGGCAAATATCAAGAAATCTTTTCATATGATTAGTAACCTCAAATCTTTTTATGGGGGTTTCTGTTGATATGATTTGGAAGATGACAGCAAAGTCAACAAGGTGCATTTAATACCCTTGTTTATTCGCCAAGAGCTGTTTTGAATTGGATGTAAGGAATCCGAGTGAAGTGAGGAAGTGGGGAAGTATAATTGCTCATTTTCCTATCTATCCAAACACCGGAAAAGGAAAATAAGAAAACCCCCTTTTCCCTTTTTCATCTCTCTTTTACACAACCATTTTCTCACTTCCAGAGTGCTACAGTTAATTTTGTGGTCATGTAATCTTATTTATAATAAGTTCTAGTATAAAACAGTTAATTTTTTGGTCATGTAAATCTCACTTGCATTCTAATTACAATCTATTTTTTATTTTTCTTAATTAATTTTTATTTTAATATTATTTTGCGGTCAACTTTGTGGTCAACTTTTCCATTTCCACTTTTCATTACCATCCAAACACCGGAAACGACAAAATATTTTCCAAACCACACTTCCCAACAACCATCCAAACACCAGAAAACTTACTACTCATTTCCCTTTTTCCTAAAGGAAATAATCTTACTTCCTACTTCCTCACTTCACACCAATTCCTTAAATCCAAACAGACCCTTTATAGAAGTGGGTGGAAAATGAAAAGTGTGAAAAACTCGTTCTCTCTCTTGTTTGTTCTGGATAGAAAATGAGAAATTAAAAAAAAATTCTTTTTCTTTTTACGCTACCATTTTTCTCATTTCTAGAATGTTACAGCTAATTTGTGACCTTATAAATCTCACTTGTAATAAATTGTAACTTAAAACAGTTAATTTTGACGTCATGTAAATTCAAAAAATTAATACTTATGACGGAGAATAATTATTTTCAAAACCGATGGAAGGAAAGTTTTCTCCATGACTCTTTCACAAATTATGTCCGTCCATCTCTCCGACTCCCTCTTTTTCTCGCTCTCTGCCTCTCCCTTCCTTGTGCTGATCCGCCACCCGCCAGCTCCTCTCTTCCATCTTTCCTTTCCCTCGCTCTATCTCTCCCCCCCCCCCCCCCCCCCTCCCTATCTTCCCCTCTCCCCCCTCTTCCCCTTTCATTCGCTTTATCTCTCCTTTCCCCTCTACCCCCCTCTCTCCCCCTTCCATTCTCCGCCTTCCTCTCTCTCTCTCTCATTGTCATTGGTTAGTTTTTCACCGTTCGACGCGGTATAATAGTTATTTTTATTTTTATGAAAACCAACAGAAAGGAGGTTTTTTTCTCGTGACTCATATAGAAAATTTGTTCGTCCGTTCGTCCGTTTTCATCCAAGAGAGAGCAGCGTCGACCCCCTCCTCCTCATCCTTCTCTCAGCTTCCCCTCCTCCTTCCTTCTTCCTCCTGATTGATCGATCGGTGTCTCACCGACAGCGACAATATACTAGTTTATTTATATTTTTATCAAACCGATCGAAGTGAAGTCTCTCCTGACTCCTTCGTCGACTCTGTCCGTCCGTATGTCTCCCAAAGAGAGAGAGTCAGAGAGAGCCGCCCTCCCCTGCCCCCTCCCCTCTTCCCCCCCTCCTTCCCCTCTGCCCCCTCCTTCATTTCCCCCTCTCTCTCTCCTCTTCGCCGCTCAGTTTCACCGAGCCGTAATCTAGTTATTTATATTTTTGGGTTGCAAGCCCGGGTTCAAAAACCATTTCTCCTGGCCCATTATATTTTATTTATATGACCCAACCCAAGCCAAGCCCAACCCAATTCAGTCCTCCTCCTCCTCATCTTCCTCCAAGACACGCTCCCCACTCCTTTTCAATCTTCTCTCTGTTCTCCCCTCCTCCCTCCAAAAAATGGAACAAGAAACTAGCAGCAATAGTCCCCCATTGGAACCGTTAGCGGACCCACTCACCCACAAGAAGCACCTCGCCATGCTAGACCGCCTCTCCAACCGCCACCACGCCGCCCGCCGCCATCCCGGATCCGAACTCGGACCCGGATCTGGACCGAATCCGTCCCCTCCTTCTCGCCCTCTTCTCCTCTTCCAAGCTCTCCATCGACTCCGCCCTCTCCCGCCTCTGCTCCTCCGACCCGAAACCCGACCCCGCCGCCATCAGATCGGATCTCGACCGCGTATCCGCCTCCATCTCCGACCTCGAGCGGCTCCTCGCCCAAAACTCCTACTTCCTCCCCTCCTACGAGCTCCGTTCCTCCCTCAAATCCATCTCCGATCTCAAAGAAACCCTAGAAAAAGCCAGCTCCCAACTGGTCCCAAGAAAGAAGTTCTCCTTCAATAACAAGTCAAAGCCGCTGTCTTTGGCGAAGAAGCACGATCCGGTCGAGGAAAAATCCGATCTTGCTGCCGTTCCGGCGGTCAGAGAGACTACTAAAGGTTCGCTGCCGGGGCTCAGGAGCAAGAAAGGCGCTCTCTTGGTGAAGGATTTTAGGGTTTCGGATCAAGGGAAGGGGGAGTTCACTCTTTCCGATCTCGATTCCTGCGAGGTTTATCTCAGAGGGAGAATTGGGGCTTTGTTTATCAATCGGATCACGAATTGTCGGGTGTTCTGCGGTCCGGTTCTCGGATCGATCTTGATTGAAGAAGTGAGTGGGTGTGTGTTCATGTTGGCTTCTCATCAGATTAGAATTCATCAGGCGAAAGAGACCGATTTTTATCTGAGGGTTCGGAGCAGGCCGATCATAGAAGATTGTGGTGGTGTGAGATTCGGTCCATATCGATTCTTTTACGAAGGGATTGATGAAGAGTTGATGGGTTCGAGGCTGGGAGAGGAGACTGGAAACTGGGCCAATGTGGATGATTTCAAGTGGTTGCGAGCAGTGCAATCGCCAAATTGGTGTTTGATCCCCAAACAAGAATGGGCGGAAACGGTGAATGCTTCTGATTTGGAGGAGAATTGTGGCGATTGTTAGTTTCGGCATTGTTTCAGAACCAGGTACATGTGTCTTTATTGGGCACTTGAAGATCCTTAGATCCTTGGTTTATGATCATATACATGTTTCTTCTTTGAATTCATTGTATTGATTAAGCCAGGAAATGGCACTATTAGTTGGAGGATCTTTTTTTTTCAGGTCATTATCTGGTTATAGAATTCTATTCAATTCTTCTGTCAAGCCTTCTGTTGAGATCATAATCCAAGAAAATCCAAAAATTACTTTGAGGCATTTGTGATTTTTTTCTTCTTCTCATGTTGAATAAGCATTCATTACTTAGAAGTAGAGAACTCATTAATCATTATGTGATAAATATCTACCCGCCACCTCATGTTCAACCTTAAGACTAAACTCGGAGAATGGGCCTTTGATAGAACATCTAGAACCACAAATGTAGACAGGGGACATGTTATGGTTGAGTTATAAGGTTTATGAAAGCACAAGCTTTAGAAATCTGGATAAGGAAAGGAAATTGAAGTCCTGAGGGATATTTGTTTTAAAACTCTATGTGATGGTAGTTTTTTTGGAAAAATTATCAATTATGAGATGGTAGTTGATGGAAAGATCTGTGCTAAGTGTATATTTGGGTTGGCATAGACAGAGGAAGGTTGAGTTTAATCTCAAGACATCAGTAGCATGTTTCGAGTGTAAAAATGAGAGAGATCTTTCTGATGAGCAAGCATTGTTTCATCCTTTTATACAAGATAAAGTGGCCCAAGCTAGATGTTCCAATCGGTAGTAACCTTGAGAAATTTAGTTCAAAGTTATCCATCGCTTCTTATAGCTCAAGGATGTTGCTATTTGTTCAAAATAAGTTCAAAAATGTCGGTCAATACCGAGTTGTATCCATCATCTCTCTTTTTCTCCATTTGGGTTTCTTAGACTTCTAGTCACAGTTTTGCCTATCTGAGACGAAACACACACCAATTATGGGTGCATGTGCTTCGCTATAAATATCGTAGATATTTTATTCATATCGGGAAGTATCGTGCCAGTACCAGATACTCGTTGATATTTCCTAATACAAACTTAATTATTTGTTAAAAAATGTTTTAAAAAATTGAAATCTCTGCAAATTGAGGAATCCTAAAAAAAATTTAGCTATAAAATTTTTAATTCTAATCATATCTCTGCAAATTGAAAGCCTCAGCAAATTGAAGGGAAAATCATGTATATAGCAAATGGATGAACATCTGATTTGAATTGGTGAAAGTTGGTAAAAAAAATTGGACTCATAGTATTGCATCGTTTGATCTTCATCTCGCATGCTCGATTGTTGTTTGTTCTCAAGAAATGACACCTAGCAAGAAAATCAACACTTGTAGTCAGTAGAGAAGCATTTCTTGTTCACTGACTTGTTACTTAAAAAGAGCTTATGCCTTTAGGCGCTAGTGGCATGTACTTAGTTAAAACATAAAATGTTATCTGGTTTAGTATAATAAGATGGGATCAGATAAATAATTAAATAATTAGATCTGATTTATTACGATAAGATGGAAGCAGAAAAAATCTAAAAGATGTGATAAAGCAAAAGATTTGATAGAATTGAAAAATATTGGATTATGTTCAAGTCTCCGTGTGAAATTGTATAAAGTCATCTAACTAGATATAAGTTAGTCAATTCATTTATTTAGCAGAGAAAAAATCAAATATGAATATGAATAAATTAATATTTTCTTAAGAATTATTCCATATCAAAACTTTGCTATTTATCTTAACGAAATTTTATAATTCTTTTTTTGTTTTAAGGAGCAACATCGATACCGAGCGGCCGATATTGCAAATATTACCAATACTGATGCCATAAATCTTTGGCCAATACCAATACTAATACTGCGGTTTTAAACCTTGGTTATCGAGGAATTATGAATGCCTTTTAAAAGGAGTAATTAGAGGAAAGATGTGTAATGGTAAATCTAGAGTAGTTGTCCGCTAATATAGAAAGGTATGGATCATACTTCTGAGGCTAAGCAAGTTAGAAAATCACCAAAGTATTAGATGCAAATTATAGTTGTACAAGAAAGGAAGTTGGGTTCGGTTACTCATGGTAGGTTAGTGGCTATTCTTATTTCATACAAAGTAGAGAGGTATACAAGAATATCATCAAGGGAAAATATGAATGGTAGAAGATGAGAGGGGAAATGACATATGGAAGTCCAATCTTCACGAACTCAAAACCTTTAATTTACCATTCATTATTTTTAAAATTGATTTTCAGTCTTCAAGTATGCTTTTTTTCCTCATGATAGAGGAAGATAAGGGAAGACAAAAGCCAAGCATGATCATCCTAACAACGAGAACATTTCAATGAACTAATCAAGACAAATAATGGAAACAAAATGCCCAAATTTAAGGTAAGATATTTTTCTTTTAACACTCCCATGTATGTATGACAATTCAATCCGAGGCCATGTGGATCCACAAGAATCTCACACTTTATTCTCTCTCTTATTTGGTTGCGTTTCTAATTTGAACACCTATGTTGTTTCAAAAAGTTGCCCAAAAATAAGATGAGGCTTGATCCTATCTATGTTCTACTTTCTGTAATTAAACCCGTGATACTTCTAAAACTTAAATGAGTCAAGAATTGCAGGAGACCACAAACTTCAAAAACAAAATGTCCATACCTGTATAAAACCTTAGAATTAGCTCCTTTTGCTTATTGCATCTGTTGTGGAGTATTTGTATATTCGTTAAATCTTTACTCCAGTAGTTGTACTAGAACGCTTTTAGGTTAGGTTGAACATGGATGGCCACTTGTACTTTTAAGATTGGAAACTTTTAACCAGTATGTTTGTGCGTAGTCATATTTTTAAATTGTAGACAGTTCCATTTATAAATGGTTCGACGATTTGGAACTTGTATTTATGGAGGGAGGGAGATCGTTGCTCCACAAGCAGTTGAATTCTTAAAAGCTTTTGAGTTTAGGTTCAAATGCAAAATCAGCACTTTTAATTTATAGGCAAACTCTATTTACCATAGGAGTTGAGGTTGTTTGGCTCGAGTATTCATTAGGTCTATTAAACTTTGATGACTCAAAGAGAACCCTAGGAAAGGTTAGAATCTAGAGAGTGTGCCTCTTCATTTGAATAGTTTACGTGATTTGATGCTCTCTGTCTCAGGTTTCAGGCTTATAACTTTTTTTTCCTTCACGCAATTCATTCTCACTGGGGAAATATTTTTCCCTTGTCATCTAATGCTTTTTTTTTTTTGAGGGGAGTCATGTAATGCTTTTGATATGGTACCTATCTCCCTTATCAATATAATATATGTCAATTCTAACTCACTCGTCATATCTAGAAAAATTCTTTTGGTGTGGTTAATGGTTACAATTACTCAAATTTAAAACTTGCTTCAAACTCACTTATTTTACTGTCATTACTGAACTTATAGAAAAAGGTTTTTTTTTTTTTTTTTAATGTTAGTCCCTTGAATTAGGCTTATTGTTATTATAGTACTTCAAATCATTTGAGTTGTACCAAATTAATTCCTTTAGTTAGATTGAACCACCAAATAACTTGAATATTCTACTTATTCTATCAGGGAATTATGTTAGGAGAATTTTTTTTCCTCCTGTTTTCTGCTCTATGGGATAAAAATGGTGGAATTGGAGAGGAGTCAATATGATACGATTTTAGAAGAAAATGGAATTGCTTGTTTAAATAAAATCAGAGTTAGAAAGATGACTATCCCAATGATTGATTGGAGAGGATGGGATGTTCCTTGTGCCATTTTGAGTTGGAACTAATGGGATATTCTGATTATGAGTATTTTAATCTAACTAGAGGACCAATTTGATGTTAACTTAAATGATTTCAAGGACCAGAAAATACCAAGATTTGAGGGCTAGTTGAAAACATGTCTAATTTGAGGGACTAATATAAGAAAAACCCAAAAAGAAGGGAAATTTTTTACTCCCATTGTAATCTTTTTCATTTTTAATAATAGTTTTGGACTTAAGTTGACATAATATGTCAAGGCTTTGGTTGGGCACACTTTTCGTCTGATCATTTACTGTGGTGGTCAATTCGTGCTGGCTGATTATTCAAAAGTCTATAGCTTATCTTACCTCACCTTACCGTATTAGTGTCTTTATTTTCATTCTTACATTTATTTCTTTTGCAGATATTTTGTTGGAATTTCAAAATAGCAGCACTAGAGCTGAGAAAAAAATATTTCAGCTTTGAGGATTTGTGCTTCCATAGAGTATTCACTATGTGTAGGGTCATGATCTTCATTGAGCTCTTTTAGTAGCTGTCAAGAGTTTGGCTTGTATCCTTTTGATGAGAAAAGGAAGTTTCTTTGTTGGTTATTGAGGAAAAAATAAATCCATCTTATGGCTTAACTATTAGTTCTTCAAGTTGGTTGAGATAGATTATGACTCTGTTACAACTAGTAATGACTCGGTTAGTGATACTGTGTTAAATTATTGTTAAAGATCTTCCTAATCTCAGGTTCTCAGAATTACTGTTTTCACTTGTTCTTCATCTTGGGAAACAAACATGGAATTTCCTCTCTTGTTAGGTTTTATTTGCAGTGTGATCTGAAAGCTACTGCTATTAAAGGACAGGCATTGTTGCAATTCAAGAGGATTTCTGCTTGGGCCATGCATTCTTCTGTTCCTTAATTGCGGAGATTTAAAGGATGTGTGAGATAAAGAGAGAATCTAATGTATGTTGAGCTTTACATCAAGATTAGACAAACCCATCTGGTGATTTTTTCTTCTTCTTGGCTGAGTTTGGATTTCAGACTAATTTGGTCGAGCTGCTTTAAAGATTCAAAACTGTTGCCATTCGGAATTCTGGCTCTGGCAGTTAGAAAACCCTGGTGTTTGAATTTTAGAGGTCAATAAGTCTGAAGGCAATACGTATCGAAGTTGTATTCGCAATTTCCCATCGAGCATGGAGGGCTGATTTCAGGTTGACAGTCAATTAGAGAAGTTTGAATCAAGGGTTTGTGCTTCATACTCATCCCCCAACTGAAATGGACCATTTCTTTCATGATAATAGTCTAATTCTAGTTGATGGAAGGAATTTGATGATTGTCACCATAGGGTGATGGGGACACAACCTCTTTTTGCCACTTGAAAAATGCATCCAAAGTTCTTTCTCCTCCTCCAAGTGTTTATGCAACAATGACCCATTGTTTGCTCTGTCGATTCCTTGCTCCCACAACTTCTTCCTCTACTTTTCGCATCCTATTAGAATTACTGATGGAACTGCTTCACTCGAAAGCTACTCGACATATCACCTTGCTGGCACATGTTTCTCTTTTGAAGGTGAACATATCCTCATCCATTTGCTCAAAGTCACATAGAATCGAGGAAAAACTTTGATATGATGTGAAATTACTACACGAGGGGAAGACAAAATATGAAACTTTCAGTCTAAATTTTATCGATTTGGAGAGAAGTGTACTTTGTGACATTTCGCGAAGGTGGGGTGGAAGGTTCATCACATTAGGAAGGGCACCAAGTTTCGTATGTTTGGAAAGGGGCAAAGCTTTCTGGCTTATGTCAGTCGCGCTCAGGTAGTTGCCAAACAGTAATATCGGTCGGCCATCACAGGAATCAATCCAACTTTCATCTTACAGAACAACTTTACAGATCCCATGACTTTGGTGGGCACTGCAATTGTTGGTACACATCATGTGAAAGAATAAGAGAAAGTTGCAGCAATAAGAAGCTTCATTATCAAAGGAACTACGTCATCGTTCAGAACAAAGCTACAACCTACAGGCAAACTACCAAGTGTTGCTGAGAGCAACTGAGGATTCCCCACTAATAATGGACTGTGCCTGCAACTTAGATATTCCTCTGTAAGTACTACACTAGAAACAATATGAGTCGAAAGCAAGAAGAACCTTTATCACTTTATCAGCTAACCAGCTAACTATGGGACCAAAAGAATAATTACAATAACAATGAATACCTCTGATCAATTCAGTGGCCACCCATACACTCTCCATTAATAGTTCTAGATTTTGTTCTTATACAATTTAGTACATTGTTGTAATAGATGAAGAGGCTTGTCAAACAACTTTGGCCTTAGGATGTCAGCATTATACATTAGAAATCTTTCTCGTGGGCTGATGATGAATGGTTGGGGTTGATGTTGGCATTGTATTCTGTTAGATATCCATCCCTCTCAAGGGTTTGAAGGATCAAGAATTTTAGGAGACCCGAGATTGGGAAACTGTTTTCGGATACTGTTAACTTTGTTTTATAGTTCCTTGGGAGACTGTTCTCGGATACTGTTAAGTTTGTATTATAGTTTCTTGGAGGAGGACCACTTTAAAATGTGTGACCTAATGAGGAGAAAAGAGATGAATGGAATCTGAGGAGAAGCATTGCCCTCCACTAGGGTAGGATGTAAGTACAGATAAAATAGACTGCCATATCCTGTGATTCCTCTCATAATCCTTATCATGTTTATAGGATGTTTGCACACATGCTGCAAAAAAAAAAAACGTCTTTTAGAACCCTCAGGGTTCTACGTTAATTTGTATACTGAGAGAGAAGAATTCAAGCCTCATAGAAGTTAAACATGCACCTAAACCTCTAGATGCTATTTGCTTCATCTGTAACCTGCAAGTACTTTATGTTAGAGGTTTTGTTTGTGAAATAAGTGATATATCAGGAGGCGAGCGAGCAAGGTTCAACTGTTGTCGATTGAAAAAAAAAAAAACGTAAATCCACGGGAAATATAGATACATGGTAAAAATCCATTCAAAAAATTTTTGACAGTTCAGAGAAAATAAGGATAAATTGTGAAAAGTATTCTTGTAGTATCGTGTTTTGGCAGTAAACCCTGTTGTTCTATTGAAGTCAACAGAAAACCCTTGTCTGTATGGTTTGGCAGCAAACCAGCTGTCCTATCTAAGATTTGGCAGAAAAGCAAAATTTTTCTGTCAAATTCGATAGAAAAACATGTTCGCTGCCAGACGTTGATAGGGGTTTTATGCGATTAACTCTGAAGGACATGTGTTGTAGCTGCAGCTGAGGACCGGCATATCAGAAGGATATGCATGCAAATGTGCAAGATTTTCCCAGGGGATACATGTAAGCTACAGTATTTGGGGGAGGTATGTACATTGCAACCCTATATTTATTCCCATACCAGCCTTTGTTGTCTCTATTGCAAAAGAACCAAACCATTCTACAAATTCCCATGTCTCTGCTTTCTTCATTGGCAGAACACAGATGGAGCGAGAGGCGAACATGTGTGAGCCCGATGAAGAAATCAGGGATATTGACAGTTCCAGCACATGGTTGGATTTGAGGCTCGGTGGGAATTCTTCGCAGTTCAGACCGGAGCCAGCTCCCGCCAAGGTCTTCTCCTGCAACTTCTGCATGAGAAAGTTCTTCAGCTCTCAAGCGTTGGGTGGTCACCAGAATGCACACAAGAGGGAGAGAGGAGCCACGAGGAGATCTCAGCACCTGAATTCTCCTTTCCTCCAGTGGCTTCAGGTTCAACCCCACTCCGTGATTCAAAAGCCGGGTAGAGATGGAGGAGAGATCAGTTCTGCACCCCGGTTTCTCGAGGTTGTGAGGAATCTGTCACCCTTCGCAGCTGAGGAAGAACAGAGTCTGATGTGGACGCGTAGCTTTCAGAAGCCTCATTCATCTGAACAGCAACCACAGGAGATGCAGAAGATCGACTTGAGCCTTCGACTCTGATATGCTGATGGATCTCTGAATCATAATTTTGAACTACTGAAAATTACGAGATGGTAATTTTTTTCCCCCTGAATGGTTCTCCAGGCTGTTATTTGTTGTAGATTGCTGATTAATAATAATGATCATATATATATCTATTAGAACTTTTCTTCTCTCCCCTTCCCTCTCTCTCTCTCTCTCACTCATTGTTAGGCATTTCAGAATAGAGTGCAAGCACTCTATGCTGGACTGCTGCAGTGATCTATGTAAGGAAATTCAACTTGCAATTTACCCCATCAAATTGAGCTTCAGTCCTTCAATAATTATCACATGGCAGTTGTTGAACAATGTTTATAAGTTTTATTAGTACAAGAGTTGCCCTCTGAAGTTGGATTCGATACATAACACGCATATTACAAACTTATTTGCCTGCTCAACTTCTGATACACAAAACTTATTTGCCTGCTCAACTACTGATACACAAAACTCATGGAGTAACGCGTACGTAACCTCACTCAGGTTGATAAATACAACTAACCATCCTGCAAAATTTCACAAACCTGCAAGTTTGCAACATCCACAGATCCTGAAAGAAAAGAAGAATCTGTAAAACTCATATTGTACATGATGATGATATAACTCTATGCCAGTTCAAATTCCATTTCCTTTTACGCCATAAATCAAATTGAGGAAGAATACAAGAAAACTACCTTCTTTTCATATATTGCTTTAGATCCCGTTCTATTTTAATTTTCTTTTAACAAATTTGTTCCTGTTTCCGCCCCTAATTTAGTGGAGAATATTAATTTATTCTTTTGACAGATTCATATAATTCATAAGCATATGTTATAAAAGATTGCAACCCATCGCAAAATTTATTCCTGATTCCGCCCCTGATTGAGAGATCAACTGGACGAAACATACTCACATCTATTCCTACATCCATCCTATATGGTCATATTACTGGTAATCCTGTTGATTTATGGACAGAGTGGAGATCTATGGAAGTCAACAGGACAATTTTTGCACACGATGAATATCTATCTCCATATCCATGTTGCATTTGTCCACAAATATAAAGAGAATAGCTATAGTCTTTATCAAAACTGAGATCGGAGAGAGGTTTTCTCCTGTGACTCATATAGAAATTTTATCCGTTCATCTGTCTTTATCTATGAAAGAGCAGCTTTGACTCTCTCTTTCTTCTTCCTCTTTCAGCTCCCCATTCTTACTCCTCTCCCCTCCTTCCTCGGTTTTCCACTGACAATTTATAAATATTGGAGGAAAAAAGAGAGGTAATATTTTATTTTTCTGGCCTCCTCTGAAACGCAACCAAATTTGAATCGGCCCACCCAACACGGCCCAAGTTAGGGAGCCCAACTCCTCTCCTCCTCATATATCATCATCATCATCAAAAATCTCTTTTTATTTTCAGTTGAGAGAGAGAGAGATCAAAATCGAGAGAGAGAGAGAGAGAGAGAGAGAGAGAGATGAGGCTTTTGACCCACAACATGCTCTCCTGCAACATCAAGGGGTGACCAAAGGCTTCCCCCTCCGCCTCGAGGCCGACAAGTTCGTCGAGAAGGAGGTCGACTTCAACCCCGACTTCCTCCGCAGCGTCTTCCCCAAGGTCGACTGGCGGGCCCTCGTCGCCGCCGCCCGGGCCCTGGGCTACGCGGAGCTGCCGGAGGAGGCGGACCCTGCGGCGCTGGAGTCGGAGGAGTTCCTGCGGCGGTTCCACCACGCGCTGCTGGAGCTCCACGTGGAGGAGGGCGCCCTCGTCTGCCCCGAGACCGGCCGCAGGTTCCCCGTCAGCAAAGGGATCCCCAACATGCTGCTCCACGAGGACGAGGTCTGAGAGAGATTTGGATTCTGATGTTTTTTTTGGGTTTAGGGTTTGTAATTTTGGGGATGATGTTTGTTTGCTGGTTGGTTTTTGATCAAATTATTGATAGAACATGATGGGATTTGAAGAATCTGAATGCTGCTTGATGTCATCTTTTTTTCTCTTTCCTTAATCAGATATTAATATTAATATAAAATTATTGGCTTTTTTATTATTGTGTTGTTAGCTTGGCAGCGTTTCAAAAACCCTAGATTCGTCTCTATTCATTGCATCTGATACTTAATGTGGGGCCCAGAAGAAAAAGAAATAAATTCAAATCGTCCGATATTTGAAACCACAAGCGGACGCATACCATGGAATCATTAGCAAAAAAGTTTTTTTTTTTTTTTGCTTATATATCTCTTGGTGATCCTTGCACTCAAACTATTCTCTTTCTTATTATTTTTCATTTTGCAAATTTTTCTACTTTTCAATTTTGTATTTAGAAGAATATATATCTCGCATATCATCTAAGAGAACTCTCTCAGAGGGTGCATCTTCTTAAAAGATTTTCACGATCTAATTGTACATTATAATCTTCATGTTTTAAGATTTATACATATATATAAAAAAAAAAATCACGTAATTTGAAGTTCGTTTACTCATGTATTAAAAAATTGAAAATTTTAGAATAAATACAACTATTAGATCTATGAGTAAACGAACAATAAATCACATGATTTGTTATATGTTTGCGTCTTAAAACATGAAGATCATAATGTGCAGTCTGATCGAGAGAAAAAAATGAAAAGATTGAGTTTTGATGTGCCATTTAAAAAAGTTCTCTTGGATGGCATTTAAGATACGTTTCATCTTTTAGTCATATGTTAAGATTTTTATAGGTTAAATGCCCAATTATTAACTTTGTTCATTCATTTATTTATGTGTTAATTATTACATGTTAGAAAACCAAACCACCCCCCCCCCCCCCCCCCCCCCCCCCACCACACACACACACACACACGCGCACACGCGCGCGCGCGCACACACCAACAACAACAACAACAACAACAATGTAGAATGCGACCGGTCCCTACAATGTTGTAAACAATAAACAAGAAGAACAATTATTAACATGAGCTTTGAGAGCAAGTAGTGTGAGAGTCCCCATCGTTGCTTTAAAAGGACTAGGAAGTGGGTAGCTGCCACCGTCCACAATAACTATTAGCAAGGACTACATGTTTACATCATTATCACAGAAAAAAAACATGAATCCAACCATCTTTTTTCTAAGACACATCCATACATAATCCCACAAACACAACCCTTGAAAAACATCACCCAAAATGCCTGTCCATCAAAACCATTCCCTTGACAAAAGGTTAAGTGTAGGAACAGATCACGGATGTATGTCGGGTTAGGGTTCTACCTGAATCTAAATCTGAATCCGCAGCTGAAGGCAGGTTTCTAAAGCCTTTGAAACCCGACGTGCAGGTTTTATTTCTTTCCACAACCCACCCATTAGAACCCATCAAATCCTGTCACAAGTATAGGTATTCAATGAGTACTTAAGTACTAAAACTTAATACTAAGAAATCAAGAATATTGGGGTCCTAAGTTCAAGTCCTGGCTGTGTCACATCCCCTAGAAGATAAAACTCTCTATCAATCAAAAGGGAAGTAACAACTGTATCGAACATGACGGAGACAACAGCGATACCAGGGAGCACGAGTGCTATGTTTTAAGAAGATGCATTTGGTTCATATCAGAGCACCAACAAGGAAGCAATTGTTACAGAACAGAAATAAATTGGAAACTGAAAAACAACTTACTGTAGCTATCGCCCCTCGGTAACCAATCGCTGAGGCATCCAGAAAAGTTTCTGATGAACTCATCCCATAGGCATCCATGTTGCGTCTGAAAAGATGGAAACATGTAACCTCAGTTTGAAGATAAAGAAACAAGCCATAATTCCAATAACTCAACCCGCAACTGTGCCGTCAATTTGCAGCTACTTGATGCGTTAAGCAACAAAACATATGCTCTCACTTGTCTTTTAGATTATACAATTTAAATGACGCAAGTCGCTTTATACTTGTAACCTTTCAAACTGAAACAAAGACTAGACAAGAACTATAAAATTATATTTGGAATTCTCAGTTGATAACTCATAGATGTCTTCAATAATTAGTCCAGGTAATTCACTGTTTATCTCTCTTTCCAGTCGCTACATAATATAAAAGAGATTCATATCACAACAGAACTGATATAAACCTCATTTTTTTACATACATAAATTTGATGTAGTAAGGTGAATACAAAGGAGAGAATATTCTAACAAACAAAGCATATATTTACAAGAAACAAGGACACAAACAAACTTCAAATGAATGTCACCCTCAGCATACTGCAGGCATAAAATTGCCGTCATCCCCTAACTCTTCCAGCCCCGTCATGAGATCCGCATCTCTAGACTCTTCAGCATCGTTCATGACCCCGTCCTACACGAAGTTTAGCAAACGCATCAACCGACTTTACAGACAGAAGCCATCAGGATGAACTGAGTATCCCATTTGAGGATTATTATTCAGAAAATAGAAGGAATTAAAGAGATCAACAGAAATACTAAAGAGATTATGGGTGAATCTATGATGTGCTTGAAGATAAAGTGATATAAGATTTATATTCAAACTTCTGATTTATTTCCGGTGTTACCACGTACCAATAATTTGTATTCATGATATAAAACAAGGAGGGACTGCAGAGTAGTTCGGATGAGTTTCCCCAACTAGACAAACCCAAAAGGCGCATTGGTCTAAGTTGGCAGGAATGGTTCAGATATTGAGTTTCCCTTTACAACAACTACATTCATCATATGTAGGGTTGGTTAGCAAGACACAGAACAAGTCCAGTCCAACTTGTAAGAAGGGTTAGCAAGACACAGAACATGTCCAGTCCAACTTGTAAGACTAGGAACCAAACTTTCAGATGTCATAGATCAATCAATCTAGTATAGCAGATCATACAGTTTCTAATCGTAATCTGCAAATGTACCAACTGGTTCCAACATGCCTAGCTTCAAAAAGTTTCTAAATTAGGTCATGTTCATGTGGCCAAGGTTTACCCAATATGCTCACAACTCAACCTGTAACAAACTTGAACGACAATAATAATCATAGCCATCTAGCTTTTCCAAACTAGTTGGGTTAACAAGTAGCAGTATATTTTCCAAGAGTTACAATTAAGACAACATTGTATATCACCATATCCATTGCACGTTTATCACTAAAACCGATTAATGTTAGGACAGTTTGGTTCCTAGGAATATCTATATATCGAAGAAAGATCCACTTCATAGACCAAGTTTCCGTTCATGGTCGCATGTCCCCAAACATCAATCTTCACTACACTGACCACACTATGCAGCTACAAGCCAGAAAGAAACTAATGTGCCACAAAACTTGAGCACTGGGCTGCTAAGTTTAGTTTCAGTTCAAAGATATGTCCACAAATGTAAAGATTAAAAAGTGCAATCATAATAATTAAAACTCAACTTATTTATGAAGATGGCACACTACCTTGGAATCCTGCAGTTCTGTGACAACGTTCAGAAGCCTCCTGTACTGATCTCTTGCCTCAGGATACTGAACCATGGATTTCACCCTTGCAAGTGCTTTCTCCAGCCTGGCCTCAGTCTGTTTTCTGCCTTCTTTTAAGAAATCATAGTCATCCTCTTTTGAAGGTTGGCTCTGCATACTAGGACCTTCAATCAGCCCTTCTGACCGGAAACCACGCAAGCCACTTCCTTTCCTCCTCCAGCGCAGTATAGCTTTCTCCACAACTAATACAGTCCAAACAATTTTCTTGTAGTGTTTCCGCACTTGATGACCTCGTACATGGGCCTTGTTAGGAATAGAAAATGTCATAGAATAATCAGATTCGGAAGGGCAAAATCGATGTGCTCCTAACAAGTTAAAATTAGTGGTAAACACATCTGATAAGAGAATCCCAAAGTAGAAATTAAGATCCACTAGTGTTATAACTGGCTTGAAGCATTACGATAATTTCTGCAAGAAAGGTACAACATGCAGACTAGTATTATTTCTAATTCCTGAATGAGAGAGACAACAACAATCAAAGGAAAAAAGCCATTCAGTACCAATTCTGAAGGCCCTTATGCTAGCTAATGATTTTTCACAGAGGCCAGTCATGTAACTAGTGTTCCACAATAATAATCTTCAATTGCGTGATAAGGATGAATGTGATTCACTTTTTCATAAAGCGCATGTTTGAGAATTAGTTCTTATCATAACATCATATATATTAGAAAGCATGCAAAACAACATATGGAGTATTTGAGAATTGGTATCTTATCATAACATCTCACATTCACAGGAGCATGCAAAACTAACATATAAGAAGCTTACATGCAAATTTTGGTAGGCAAGCATGAAGATAGGTCAGTAACACACCTGTATTTTAACTATCCTTTGCCGAATAATCAAGAAGTCCTTTCTCCCTTTCCATCCACGAAACTTGTTTTGTATTCGAATTGCAGCGGCATGCGCAGGCAGATCACGTTGACTAGGGGATTTAACTTGCTTGAGGGAGATGAGTGAAAGGGCTTGCTCATCTGATATTCCACACTTGTCATCACCATATTCTATGAGTTTCTTTCTGTGGAAAGATTGCACTCTAAAAACTTGATGTATTCGAGCTGCAGCTTGAGCGGCATTCCGAACAGCACTCAGGGAATCCTTCAGTGAAAGATCCCCATCAACAGGATTAACAGCGGCACGTTCTGCAATGTCTTCAACGCCTATCACACCAGAGACTTCAGCCAAATCAGCACTTTTTGCATCCTTTAAAGTGAGCGCAACTAAATGGCTAGTCAGTGAAGACTCAGCCAGAAAACCAGAAATTCCTTTGTGCCCACTGGCCGAAGCTAAATCAGCTGGTGTTCTTCCAGATGGGAATTCGGGAGTTGGATCTGTCAATGCTCCAGCAGCTGCACCCAGCCCAATGAGGGTGGCAACTGCCCGCTCTCTGAAAAATGAAGGAAATCAAGCAAAACCCAACAGTTCTATAAGCAGCGAAAACAGAATATATAGAGATGAGAGATACCTTCCACAGAATGCTGCCCAGTGAAGGGCAGTCCACCCATGTACATCTCGGAAGTTCACACTAGCACCTGCAGTTATTGTAGGCGTAATGGCCCAATCATATCCAAGGGCAGCTGCCAAATGAAGCACACCCTGCCCCTCCTCATCTAAGACACTGGGACCTTTCCCATCTTCAACTACTTTGTAAAGAAGCCATACATGCAATTTATCTTTCAAAAGCTTTTCTAGCAGCCGGTCCTGTGCACTATCAGAGGAAAACGCTTTTTCCTGCCGTGGTGTTAACATATTGAACCATTCATCTTCAACTTCAATCATCAGAGAATTAATTTCACTTAACAAATGCTGTTTGTCACTGCTGATTCTAGAAGCAGGTTTTGGTTGCTCAGAGCTCAAAGATAATAACTTCTCAAGGCGTATGTAAAGATCCCTCTCATTTACCCTGCTGCCATAGAAATCTGAAGTTTTCATGTGTCGAGTGTTGCACTCTCGATACTCAAACTCTCGCACTTCGCTACAAGCCAGCCTATTGGAGCATGTAACGTAAAAAGGAATCCTTCCAGCTTTATGATGTGGGGCATGGCAGCACAGAGTTCCATCTGCTATAATATGGGCGGGAACTTCAATTTCTCCAAACATACATGACCAATTACATTTTTCTATGTCCTTATTCTTCAAAAATGTTCCAGTAATTATAACCTGACAACAACAGCAGTGTGTAGAACCAGGGATTAAAAAAAAAAAAGTGTGTCAATTCTCCCTTGCATCATTATCATAACATCCCCATTGAGGGGAAAATCCTTTAAAATGGATGACTGAACGTCAAGAAATACAGGTTTGCTCACATACCTTCGTCTCTAAGCTTGTGTATGCCCAGCTTGGAGAGAAGTCAACAATACTGAAAAGCTGCTCCTGGGAAATTGAAGGGCTCACTAAATATGAGTCTAATTGCTCTTGATTGGACATGCTAGAAACATCACCAACACTTTCACCCTCAATGGTGCTCCAATACACACCAGAAGTAGATTGTAGATGCGAGTCATCCACTTCGCCAAGTTCATTGCTCATCCATCGGGAGAAGCTGTCATATTTCTTCAAGCCTTCTCCACCAGTATTAGAGAGGTCCAATGACAGCTGTTTAAGCAGGGACGCATACGCACGATTTCCCTCAATAGATAAATCACCTTCCACATCAAGATTTGATGTAACAGGAGAACCAACTTCAGCATTACCAAGCTCAAGCTGCAAAGATGAAGACTTTTGCATGAAATAACTGGCATCTTATTGAAGTATATTAGTTAAATATATGAAGAAAAACTACAGCACATTGCCTAGAATAAAGTAGTACACATATTAGAGTATGTAGCAAGGGTAGTTGATGTGAAATGTGTATGGGCGGAAGCAACAAATAAAATAACTCAAAAGAAAATTTTCACCAACAAGAAAGATCGCTGGTAAAAGAGCTTGAAACAGTTAATACCAGCTATTTAATTTAACATGCAAGTGCTAGATCCATATCGATGCAAGAAGATCAATTGATGCTATGGTTATTGCAGATTATTGAGTTCTATACACAATAAAAAAGTCAAGCAATCACAAGCGAAGCAGAATCGTTCGCTCACTTTTAATGTGGACAGAAGATCAGAATAGATAACAGACTGGAGATGTCATATAGATTGTAAATAAATAGCTAAAAGATTGAAATTATACCTTATTCAATATTGTGTTTTGATCTTGGTTTCTTACTTGGAATTGCCTTGACTTTGAGCAATGGTTGTTGACCAATTGTTAGTTGAACTTGTGCTTGATCTTTGATTGTAATTTGACAATGGAGTATTCGTCGACGATAAGAACTTAGCGGCAAATTTTTAGAGAGGAAGAAATTTAATGTGAAGATAAAGAAAGAGGAATAGAGAGAGAGCGATAAATCAATTACAGCATCCCACCAATAACTGAGTCTAATAAGGCAACCACCACTAATAGAGAAGATGATTGAGAAATCTGTATTAAACTCAATTGAGAGTAAAGTTTTCATTGATTATTCATTGAAAAAGTGAATACATTGGAGTCTTTATATAGGCTATAAAATTGTACTCTCCTAATTCTATTTGGATTACATAATCCAACTCATAAAAAAAAATCAAAAGTCTAAAAGAAAGAGAATAAAAAGTAAACTTGTTATCCTACTGCAAATTAGATTACTAAAAATAAAAAATACAAGAAATAGAAACTAGAAATTCAAATACTAGTAAAACTACTAGATTTATGTTGAGTTGGCGCGTCTTCTCCAACGATGAAAGATTTGTCATATCTTCATTCCGTTGTCCGCATCAGTATTATTATAGTCTTGTATTTATTATATTTATATAAAAGAGAGGCTAATCCCCATCTAGGGTCAAGCCAACTATTTCTCAAACCTTAACATGGTATCAAAGGGATCAATCTTCTGTCACCATATGTGTCTCCATCATCATCCATTAACTTTCTAACTGTCACCGCCACCAAACCCTAGTTGTCATTTAAGAAACCCTAGCCACCACCCATCTACACCATCTTCTTCTTTTCTTTTTCTGTTTTTTCTTCTTCAGATCTAATGTGCTCTAAATCTAGATTGAAAAAAAGTATAATTCATCATGAATAGTACCATGCAATTTTGTTCATGAAAGACATTTCATTATGTCCATAATTCTGCTATCTGCCAGTTAAAATTTGTTTTGATAATATTTTGCTATATCAAAATCCAATTTTGGTGATTTAAGAGTTGAATATTATGCTTTTAGGCCTTCCGAAAGCCTCCACTATGACTGAACTTGAGGATGTCTCAAAACATCCACTTTTAATGAGTTCAGGGGTCTCAAAATCTCATCTTTTACTGAATTTGGGGATCTCTAAAATTCTAACCCTTTTCAAGAAAGATGAATATTTCACATTTCAGGCAGTCTTCATGTAAGTATCTGGTTTGACTCAAATTCACCTTTGCTTCGGTTTTGCAACTTTGGCGTTGACATCAAATGATTCAATAGTTTGGCATCAGCGGCATCAATTTAGTATTTGGTTCAACAATTTTAATATTTATTTGTTTCTCATTTTTTTCCTAAAAAAACTTTGTTTAGAAAATCTTTATCTAGTCTTACTGTAACAAGCTGAGCATGATTGATATCTATGCTCTGGCTTGAGAGGGAGTACTAGTATGTAGCAAGAAAGGGTAATTGATGTAATACAGGAAGGAGAGAGAGAAAGAGGGAAGAAATTAGGATTTTGAAGGGATAAAGATGAATGCGGGCTTCATCACCCGGGAGATCTCTCTCCCACTCCACACATCACTATGCAAAGATTCATTTTTGAAAAGCAAATTATCATGCTAGAAAGGGGGTTTAAATTAACTCATCATAGTCTAAAAAATTAACTACAAGCTTTGGCCTTATATAAGCTCTTAGAAAGAAGTAACAAAGAAGAGGGACAGCAGAAAATAGTCACCAATCACACGAACAAGCAAAAAAGAAAGAGAGAACACAAGATTTAACGAGGTTCGACAATTTTCCTATATTCTCGGGGCAAGAGGAGAGAGTTCTTATTGAATCAATCAATTACTGGTTATAAATATTGGGGACAATACCCCTCTTTATATAGCCAAAGAAGCCACGAAGTAAAGGAAACCAAAAACACTTAATTTGGATCACAAACGAATTCTGAATCAGATTTGAAAACAGGCCGCTGCAGCCGCATTAGTCGACTAGGAAATATCCTAGTCGACTAGTCTGTACTGAAACAGATTTTGCCAACTCTCTGTTTGTATCATTAGTCGACTAGGCCAAATACCTAGTCGACTAGACTGGATTCCTTCTGTGCAATCCAACTTCGATACGATCGACGCGCTCTCTTATTCAACACCATTGATTGCATCGCTCTTTGGATAAACTCCAACAGAATTTCAAACTCTTTCAATAAGATTTTACCCTCTCCCCACAATTACTTCGCCATCATAACTGATGTGAGACAAAAAAAAACCCTAAATAAAATAAAACAATTAAAAAGAGACTACCAAATAATAGCAAGAGCGATCCTCATCATTATCCCTGATTTAGAAGCATTCGTCTCCGGTGTATGCAGTGGTAACATGCAACAGGCACGACCGGATAGAACTGTACCACATCTCGCATCAATCAGGCCACGTGGTGGTCGGGAAAGCAGCCCCGATGCATCATCCTGAGCCACAGTGGCGGAGGTGGATCTAGCTTCCGTGACAGATCGGTCAGAGTCGAAGGTAGTTCGAGCAGAATAAATGTAGCAAAACAACTCAAATCAACTCCGTTGAAACTGAACCGCATACCACGACGTCAAACTCTTGTGAACTTACCTCATTCAAAAAGACCTGCAACGGGTTGTACACGTCAGGCGACCTCAGGGATAAGGGAACTATCATAGCTGGTGAAGACGGTAATAACTCCATGATAGACTTCGCTAAAAGATTTGCATGAGTCTCAATAAGAGACTTCCACTTCTGGCTCTTGATCCGGCTCATCAACTTCTGGCTCTGGCTCATAAACAATTTCTGGCTCTGGCTCATCAACAACTTCTGGTTCTCTAACATCATCACTAGGGACACTACTAATATGTCGACTCTCGCCTCGCGACTCTATCCTCTTTAATATAAATTGCAATCCCGAGCTAGTCTGAAGATGAGGACAAGTTTCTCTAGCATGTGATCAAGGTTCTCTTCCCTGTCGGCTTCGGGATCCAGTTACGAACCCAACGCTTCGAACAGAACTCGAATCGGACTAAAAACTGGTCCTGAAATATTATTGGACTGCTGCAGGAATTGTACTAGCACCAAACGAGAGCTTGTGCAGGTTTGATCTGCTGCTCAAAAGCTGTGAAATTATTCCAGTATATCTGAAACTCAGCTGTGGACCAAACGCTTTAGACGGAACTCGAATCGGACTACGAACAAGCCAGGAACGAACTTCGAAAGATCGATGTGTTGTCGCTTCAGGACTCAGCTGGCTCAGTCCAACTCAGTTGAGTTGACTCAGCTAGTCTGGCTCAGTTGAATCAATTTGAGTTGACTCAGTGCAGTTGGCTCAATTTGGTTCAATCAGGGTGGGCCGATCTGACTCTGCTGGACCCGGTCGGGTTCGGGTGAACCAAATGACTAATTACAGATGATAGTGGACTGGGTTTAGGTCAAGTGTCCTGGTCTGATCCAGTAAGCTCAAACCCAAACTTTAAATTGGATCAGGTTTGAAAGTTTCAACCCACAATCCAATTCCAAGCTTCTTTTCCCCGATCAACTCTCAGGCTTGGAGGCTAAATCTTTGGCAGCAGCGGAACACAAGCAGCGTTGGGGAGCTTTGGTGGGAGACACCGACACGACAAGGGCACAGTAGAGATGTCGATGAAGGCACGACAAGGTATCTGAAGTAGGGATCAAGACTGTGATGATGTTGGACGAAGACCGAGGCGGCGGCGACCCGATAAGGTCTGCGGTGGCGCTAGAAGGAGGCGATGCAGAGGATCTGACGCGAGGGGGGAGATGCTCCGTGTGAAGAAAAAGGAAGATGATGACGACGCAGGGGCTAGATCTGGCAGGGAGGTGTTGGAGAAAGCGGTGGTGCTCGACGAGGGCGTCAGAGGTGGTCACAAGTGAAGGCAGCTCTGTTGCCGTCAGTCTGAGGTGGTGATCACGATGGTGATGATGGCGAGATGGATCTGAGGCGATGGAGACATCGGTTGTGGTGTTCGCAGGCGGAGGCAGTTGGGGAAGATGAAGACGACGACGACGAGGACTCCGGCGGCGAGGGTGGAGGTCGGCGGCGAGGGCAGTTGGCCATGCTGAAGACGGTGGCAAAGAGTAGCGGTTGGAGTGGAGCCTAGTTGTGTTGTCGGTGAAGAGCTAAAGCGATCCCCATCAGTACTATTGTAATCTTGTGTTTATTATATCTATATAAAAGAGAGGCTAATCCCCACCTAGAGTCGAGCTGTCTATTTGCAAACTCTAACACCTATTTCAGTAAAGACTTGGATCTTAATTTTGAAAGTGATCAGATCCTAGCAAAACCTAATCCACATAGTTATCGATTGCAAGAGACAAAATATAGAGAAGCTAAACAAATCTCTAGAGGGCCCAAACTTTCACCTGAAACTGAAAAGTTTTCTAGGTATTTATTTCAAGGTCATCAATGTTGTCTCACAGTTTGAAAGAAATGTGAGTCAATAGAGAAAGTGGGGAAATGTTCCAATATGCAGTACAATGGCCGGACCACCTTGTAGGTGCTCAAAATATAAACAGAACAATTTAACTTGACCTACTCAGATTAGGCCTAACACAACCAAATCCAAATCTTTGCCACCTGGTTTGACTTGCTCAGTTAAAGTGTACACTAGAAAGATAAAATGCAAGTCATCAACTCCTCAAAAGACAAACATAGATTGGCAAAAGTCGACATGACCTAACCCAACATGAGTCCAATGTCATGTCACAGTGAAACAAAAAATAGATATGTTTCTCCAAAAATAAATAAATAAATAAAATAGTTGTGAGAATTCGTGGACTGAAACCTTCTGCTCCCTACTAAATGAAACCTCTAAGAAAATGAGTTTCACTGAACCAACTGAGTCCTATCACTTTTAGTTAGGCAAGACCATGGACATGAAACACATGATAGTGAAAGATCTTCAACCTCTGGCATTGGAAAATTAAGGGAACAAAGAAGAACAGGAACTGCTATGTGATACAAAAGCATGATGAAGCTCTGATACCAGTTCAATGCGAGCAGCGGAATTAAGAAAAAATGTATTGAAAAGAGTTCTAAAAGTCATCTCTACCACTGGCCTCTATTAATAGATGACAACATCAGGCACAATGACCTTTATGTCATTAATTGTCGCAATTAAAGTCTAGACTGTTCCTAGTTTCTCTCTTCCTCTTCCCATATATTACTTTTCTCAGTTAACCCTAAACTACTTCCCAAAGTCCCAACATATCTCCTCATGTTCTTACAATAACTATATGAGTATCTAATGATTCAGAATTTGGAGAGCTGCAAGAGTTTTTGAAAATGGCCCGACAGGGATAATTAAGGAAAGATTTGAGTGATTGGATGAAGACAGAAATGAGAATGAAAATTATGGTGACGATTGAATAGGAGGAAGTTAGTTGTATTGAGAATGGTTTAAATTTAAGTTATACAAAGAATTGATGTGAAATGGAATAAGATGAAGGGGGATGATGAGCAAGGAAATATTAAAGGGATCAGATAAGAGGATGGCATAGGACTAAAGTAGTCACTGAAGGAGTATGATAGAGTCAGTAGACTAATGGGAGGGTAAAAGGGGTACCAAAGGGAATTTCAACTTACTAGTAAAGGGGGATATTACTTGGATATGCCCTAAAACTAATCAGACGCGGGTTCTAAAACATAAGATATAAATTTATAGGGATGCATACTATATCTGGGGTGTTGGAGGGTTCAGATAACATTAATGAAAATGACACTCGTAGGATACCTATATGAGACTCATGAGCAAATATATCTTCGTAAGCATGTACCATTCAGAGATTAAATTCAGATGGTTCCAGAATCCATCCAACTTCTATAGAGCCTTGGCTACCAGAAAGAGAATTGGGATCTTTTTGAGACGTTAAATTAAATGCTTTCTAATATAAATGAAAATTCCGCATCATTGTTAAGAATTAAAAGAATCAATGACTACTAACACATGTCTTTGTGAATTTAAAAGGCAAATGCCCGAACACAATTATAGGGACAATGCACAAGAAGAGACCCATTTATACGAGTGCAATATCAATGATAAAAATTGGTAAATAATTTCTTCTATATGAAGAAAGAACTATTTGAATTCATGTATATGGAAAAGACTTTTTGCTTATAAAGTTGGTACCCCAGAATTAAGCTGATTAAGTGATTTCTGAAACAGGTAAGCCTCAGCTCCCATGATTATAAGTTTTACTAAATTGGTGATTCGATTATTTAAAGTGGTCAAAAAATGACAACAAATGTAATCTATAGTTATATATAAGAAGCCAAGTGACTATAATCATCCATATACTCCAAAGAATTTTATATCATTCTTAAATGATTTCGGGTTTTTATTTGTTCTTGCTCCTGCAAACCGCATTGGCAGGTGGGGAAAAAACCTAAACTTTTTTGGTTATGTCATAAGTACCAAAGGAGTAAACCTCCAATTTTAGAGTCTAGATGAAGAGAGAAGATGATATGATTTTCTATAGGAAATCACAGCCAACTGAATTACATTCCATACTAGCATTATGAGTCCAGTTTAGGAATTAAATCCTGTAAAGATGGCACAAACCCTAAATCTACAGCTCAACACTGTACATCCATGTGTTCCTAATTATTTCTCTCAGTTTAAAACACCAAACAAGAATGCAAATAGATAAAATGTTATTTCTATCATATCTAATATTATTATTTTTGTCTCACTCAGAAAGACCAAGATGACTCAAGAAGACGACAGTACAGGTGAGAAATATTATTGTTTCCTGTTCTTTCTCATTCATTCCCATAGCCAAGCTAATTACATACTTGCAATAAATTGATAGACTGAGACAGGCCCAATAATATGTATCCAACAGATGGGAATTATTTTGTGTAAGGTTACTTTGGAAATAAATAACTGCCTTGTAAGATTCATTCAAACACCAATCCCATTTCAGTGAAATATCTTATTTTATACCTCAATTGGTAGAGAACTCTGTATGTGGAGAATTCTTTTACATCTCATTTTTACAATGATGGCGCAACTGAGAATATGCTTTATGGAAACCACAAAGAATCAATATAATTTTTTTATGTAATTATGAATGCTTACTAAGTTTCCCATCGGGATTGATAATTAGGATTTAGGGAAAGAAATAAATGATGCATCAAAACTAAGGGATATATAGATTGATTGAAACTAAACATATAACAAATATGCTTTGATATATTAAAGTGATTTAGGAAGGCAAACTTCCCTAGTTTCTTTGGAAGAATACTTACTCAAAGATCTCTAATCGTAAAAGACTTCTTTATACACAATTATCAACATCGACAAAGTTTTTTGAAGCTATGAGGAGGAATTCTGTGCTCCACTAGTAAAAAGCTTTACCTGCCAAACTGGTGTGCCTTGAGCACTTGCAACATCCTCTCGGTTTAAACCCAGATCGTTCGTGAAATATTCTCCAAGCATCAAAGAATATTGCTGCGCATTATCCAAATTTGCAGCTTGTGTTGAAGCAACTGTTGGATTGAATGGTGCACTTGGCATTTCTACTGTACAATTTTCTAGGACCTCTTCCCATGAACTCAAACCAAACTGTGATTTAGACCCAGTAAGTGCTAACCCAGCATCAGTTTCATCAAAAACTGTACTTACATCCTGTTGAGCAACTGAATATAAATCAGATTCGGGTCTTGAAGCTTGTAGCCTTTGAGGATCACCTGGATATCAATAAAGCATAACAGTTAGTCGTTACATTAAGATTTTAAATGAATTTGAATGCTAAAAGTTGCTTCTCACATTGATCATTTGGCAAGGGAATTGAAGCATATGAGTTCAATAGGCGGTTATCTGCCACAGGTCCACCTCCATACTGTTGCATCTCAGCGAAAGAGTGGTATCTGGAGTTCGCTTGATAATTATCTGCTGCATCGAATTTCGCTTTAGATACACTGGAAGGGTGCATAATCGAAATATGAATCAGTGAAACTATACTCGCTGTAGCATGATGTGTAACAGAGTAAGATGAAAAGACAGCAGTACCAGATTCCACATCTTCATACTCTGATGTTTGTGTGCTGATTGGGCTTCCAGCATCTGTAACTTGTGAAGGAAGCTGGCTATGATTTGTAAAAGAACTAGAACAAGGACTGTCCACATGAGCAACTTGTGCAGTTTCTTCAGCATCTCTAGTTCGAATGTAACTTGCTTTGCTATTCTGAAACAATTGTTTAAAATCATAACATCGGGAGGGTAATTATATATAACTAATTTTTATCAAGCACAAAGGATGAAAAGTTGATAACAGAACAGCTGACAGGAAAGAAGAAAAGAAAATCTCTGCCGGAAGTCACTCTAAATCCATCAATTGATATCAATGACCACTTCAGACTCTAAGATTCCAATGTTCATTATTAGCTAAGCTTTTCAGTTGGAATAGCTTAATGTCTCAAAAAGACGTGCAAGATAGCAATCATAAGATCACAATAGCTCTTGTGATTACATCAGACAGCAGTCTACCAAAATAATGGTATAGAAAAGGATTCCATAGTACAACTGAAGTAGTGAAGCCAAATAGAAATATCATAATCATTGTTTGAGCTAGAGAAGAAAACAGAAAGGTATTCTTTTATTCTTCCAATAACTGATGGTCTCCCTAGCTGCACGAGTAGTAAACTACATCTCCTGGATATCCTACCACAACCTCGATGGGATCAAGTCTCAGAGATATCCTCAAGCAGTATGAGGTTGTTTTAGTTAGCTTTCCAATACCTTCAGGATTCCTAAGCCCTTTAGAATCCCTAGTGATTTCCTTCATTAGTTTCAGATTTAATTAGAATTGGAATCCTAGTTTCTTTACAGGTACAATGTAAGAAGTGAGATTATTTAGGTAATTTTAATCTATGCTGCCCCCCCCCCCCCCCCCCCCCCCCCGACCCCCCACCCCCACCCAACACACACACACACACTCTCGTATATAGTGCTTATTTTGCAAATGATACGTCATTCTCCATGAAGTGAAACGTTCTTTATGAAGTGAGATGCTTCATTTATCTTTTAGAACCTATGATTGGTTGATCTCAGTGTCAAGTCCGCAAATAGTGGTGTGAAATCTCAACTGTTTTGATTTTTTTTTTTTTTTTGCCTATTGCTGTTTTTCTTTTGATATTCTTTAAAATCTTTCTGTTTTCTGCCAGATCAAACCTGAAACCCTAGCTGCTTTAGATCACAACCAGTTTTTCATTGATCTAATACAGCCAATACTTTTTAGAGACTGAAATCATGCTTACACAGTCCTAAATTTACAATCAATCTGCTAATTTATTGCACCAGACAGCCCACAACTTGAACCTGAACCCTAACCCTTTGTTTTCCATGAAACCGTAACCCTGATTCCTATAAATCTCCTTAGGCTGAACTTGTCTTCAACCCTAAGCCACGCAGATCGTCAGATCTAAACAAACAAGTTCAGTTTTGTGGTTCATTCTGTGTCAAACTTTCTCAAGAAGAAAGATGCAGAGGACGCATATATGTAGTTGAAAACTTAAATGGATTTTTGGCAGCCAGCAGCCTACATGGTTCTATTTGTTCATGTTCGCTTTAACAATTTTTGTAAAAAAGAAAAACAAACAATTCAAGCCACATAAAGACTCCTCAAGTTAATAGATGATCATCTCAACATATCACACAAGAGAGATGAATGGAGTACATCTTATTAAATCAGTTTTCATTCCAAGCCACATAAAACTCCTCAAGTTATGCACATCCCATGAGAGTAGCCTCCAAGAACCCCTCACTTTTTCTTCCAATACAAACATCCACATCCTTCACCATCATTGATGAAACAGAGAAAGAGCCAGAAAACCTAGATCTTAAAACACACTAATTTTCTTGTTACAATTATCAACACTTCAAAATACATGGGAAGCATGACTTCTATAACCCACAAACAAAATATGAAGGTGAGAAGGTAGGAAACAACTAGAGAGAAAAATGGGGATGGTGTGCGCTTGACATATTATCCGAGTCTAGCTTGTTAGGATGCAGCCCATGGAAACACCAATGACCAAGTTGTTAACAGAATAGAGGGAGGACTTGGATAATCCTGACAAACATTGATGATTAGCTGAAAATTTGAATTATTTGACAGTCACTAGACCTGACATCGCACTGTGGTAAACCAATTTCTTTCAGCGCCAATGGCGGGTTATTGGAATGCAATAGTACATACTCAGATACTTGAGAAAAGCTCTAAAAAATTAATTGTTGTATTCAAATTTGGACATACTCAAGTGCTAGGTTTTCCAAATGCAGATTGAGTATGCTCACTTATCGATGGGTGATACACATGCTATTGTGTATTTGTTGGGGGCAATCTTGTGGCTTTGGATAGTAAGAAACAAAGTGTAGTATCACGGTCTAGTGTTGAGTCAATATAGTGTGCGATGACGGATTTGACATGTGAGTTGATTTGGGTAAGGATCTTGGTCTCAGTTTAAATTCTCCTATGAGATTATATTATGACAATTAAATTGTAATTTACATTGCTGAAAATCATGTAATTCACGAGCGCATAAAACACGTTGAGGTAGACTTTCATGTGGTGTGTCAAAAGATGATAGAGGATAAAATCATCCCAGCTTGACATGTCTTATCAACTCATTTGTTGACAGATATACCTCGAAGCCTCTTGAGAACACTATATAATTGATTTTATTGTGACAAATTAGGCATGTACGATGTATATGCTCTAGTTTGAGGGGGTGTTATTAAGAGTCATTATGTCATTAGAAGTTGTATTGCTATTAGGAGCCCAATTGTTATTAAGAGTCAAAATTGTATTTGTCTATAAATAAATAAATAAGAATATACAGAGAGGACTAATCAACTAAATGCGTAAAGAAATAGATGCCCGTTTCGCTGGTCTAAAAGAAATAGATGCCATCCAGACCCGAATTAGACCAAAATGATGTGGTGGATAGCATCAGATTCCATAAGTCAGACCCATTTGTCCACTTCACGTACCATAGCTTAGACCCATGTCCCAAGTAGTTGACGGGGAAATATTATATGACCAATCTGATTGACTATGGTCAATTAAGAAACATGTCAAAAAAGTTGAGTGTATCCAAAATGAGAAAGATACATGAGTGGAGGACAGACAAAATGAAAAAACAAGACACAATTGCAATTTGCAAAAGTTGGACATAGCTTCTGTTAAGACAATAAGGAGGAGGATTCTTTGACATGGCATAGACGTGTGCTATGACGTGATGAGTACAACAGTTGGGAAGGAAAGGACCCAGTCAAGAGAGAGGCTACGACAAAGGGGACAGACAAGCAATGACTGAGCAAATAAAAAAGCACAATGCAGTGATATCTAGGACAAAAGGCAACCCATTGTAGACCTAAATGATTCATGCAGCCAATCAGAAAAATATGAGATCTAGGAAATAAGGCAGCACTACTCTAAATTGTATTAGATTGACATTTAGGGCATATAAGGATGTAAATAAACATTACTAATATCTGTAAGCTAGCCCATCCCTAGCATTTGTAACTTTGCCTTGGATAGTTTGGGCATTTTTTCCTTAAAAAATCCTCTTTTTGAATTTAATTCTTAAAAGAGACCACTCCAAATTTTATTTCTAAAACTTGACCTCTAACAGCCACATAAGCGCCACGTAAATGTTAAGTGGTTCCGCCAGTCTACGTGGCTTCGTAGAGCTGTGGGGTGAATTTTTTGTTGGTTCATGTCTGTCGATGATCACAGAATATTGTGCCCTCAAGTAACCTAAGGTTGAGGTTCAATTTAAGTCATCCGCTTCTCTCTCTCTCTCTCTCTCTCTCTCTCTCTGATTCATTTACTTTCCTCAAATTCACCATCACTCACTGGTTGTGGTCGCCTCCTCTCACATCCAACATCGCCATCTCTCTCTCTCTCTCTCTCTCTCTCCTCTCTCTCTCTCTCTCTCTCTCTCTCTCTCTCTCTCTCTCTCTCTCTCTCTCTCTCTCTCTCTACAACAATGACTGTCAGCAAGCTCACAACTTTGGCTTGGATATTGCAAGATTGATGGGTCCCTGCATCTCCATTGTTGTTGAGAGCTTGGCAAAGCTTGGCTTTCATCTGTCTTCTCTTCGATAATTTTGTCTGATGCAGGCAAATGTTGAAATATGAAGCAAAAAAAATCAGATTTTACAAAAAGAAACCCCGCGCAAAAAAGTGGCCACGTAAGAGGGTTGTTGCTCCTGTCACCTACGTGGCATAATAGAGGTCTATTTTTACAAATAAATTTGAGTGATACCATATAAAAAATAAATAAAAGATTTTTAAAAAAATTGCCCTAGTTTAAAATGATTTGATTTATAAACCAGGGCTCGAGATTCCAGATATAATTCATTACTCTCAAACTCTTGGAGTTCAGTGCATATGTCTACTTACTCCAAAAAGTAATTAATAGCACAACACAAGTGCAAAAAAAAATATTGGCTTCCCAAAAAAATGCAGTTAATTGTCTTTATATATAATGTGAAAGGCTTCCTCGTTGGCTCTCGTGTTCGTGCAACCAACCAATGTTTGAAAAAACAAAGAAAATGGAACGAAAAAAAAGTGGAGGCAGTGTGACACATCTTGTCTGGATTTTTCTGTTTTAAAACAGGTGGGCTCCATGCAGCCCATTTTCATAATGCAGAGAGTTCAATCATCAAACCTCTACTAATTCCTGCCGCACGGCCCAGTAGGAGAATAAGGGGGCTCTAAATTATTACTATTGGGTTTAACATCTCTATCTTCTTGAAAAGGCCTCTGTAACACTTTTTGCATTTGCAACCACTATACATTAAATTTTATGAAAAAGAACAAGGCCTTCCATGATATTTTGCATGCATATTAAAGTAATTTAATTTTTTAAACTTCTTTTCATTTCTTTTCGGCCTTGCGCCTGCACTAATGGCACATCTCTATCCTCTTAAATAGGGGTCCTTTGCATTTGTTACGCCTATAAATTAGAGTTTATAGAAAACTTCCTTCCATGAATATTTTGCATAGATTAAAGTCATTTAATTTTTTTAATTTCTTTTTTTTCTTTCAACAATAGGTGTACACTAATCTTGAACCTGCACCTCATGGTTTCCTATTCAAGTGGCATGCAAAATTTCCTCACTCTTTTCTTACAGAGAAAAATATGTTCTAATGTCAGTTTGAATTACAAAATAGAGAATGGCTATGCTTGCATGTGATATCTGCAGTAGAGACAAACAAAGTAAGACACATGGAGATGTTATTCATTTGTCACTGTAGAAACATGCATTTTGCATACAAGTCTTCTACACATGTGATATTACACTAATATAATTTATATAAAACCTAATATGCTAAACTGTGGTGTAGAAATTTTTATCCAAAGCAAATGCTACAGCAGCACAATTGTAAAATCTTTTTGCAGTGTTTGAGAGGTCTAGAGCTCAAATCCCATTTGCATCAGGCTACAACTTGTCCTCCAAAATTAAAATATATATATAACCCAAAGGCTAAAAAGCTTGCAGCCAAACTCTAGCCACATGTGATCGGCCTCTACACTTTTCTGATTCTATGTAATATATCATATATGATACTGCCGACACATACCACGACAACAATTTGTCGTGAAATTAAAAGATGGAACTTGACAAAAATGTTCAAGAAAATACATTTGCCTAAATAAGACAATGTATAAAATAGATGAGGATCTTTCTTCAAAAAATCATATGCATACCTTGATACTCTTACACGTGCATAGAACATACAACATAAGTTTAACAATTATAATTTGGTAAATATGTTCAGCTCCAAAAGGACACTATCTCAAATAAAAGTTTGGCGTATTTAATGGAAAGTTAAGGCAAATAAGGATACAAACAAATTTACCCTTCAAGAACTGTAAACCTTCCCATGCTCGTTTCTTACCCCCAAAAAAATGCATTTCTCAAATCAAGTATTGCTTATTACAGATAAAGAAAAATGCAAAACCAGTGTACAGTTGCAATTTTATATTGCACGTCAGTGCATCATACATTCCAAACCAAAGATCTATAGCTCAGACCTCTTCATATAAAAGTTCAATCCATAAGGCTTGGAGACATGAGGGGGAATGGATGAAATCGGCTGACTAGTATTCAATCTATCTATCAACTCTTGTATAAGAATGAATGAGACAAGGTGAAAAACCGTGTTTCTACTACTCAGGCTTATGCAAAATAGAACAATAAAAGATGCAAAAAAATTGAAGAAAAAAGAAGAAAAAGAAAATTTAAATAAATCTGTATAGGATAATGGTAAGAGATCCATTCAGCTCAAACTTTAAACCAAACAAGTCAGAGAGTGAACCAACGAACCTTGACTTCCCGATAGTGTACAAGGACAATGTGCATGAAGTCCCTGCAATCACAAGTGAACCAATAAACAATCATTGACAAAGTAAGAAAAAGTCCAAGTAAATAAGTGACCATGCACACTAAATAGCATATAGTATCACAAACAATAAAGTAACAGAAATTTTTTTAAAAAAACATGTATAAATAATGCATTACACTAAATATGATGATTCAAAATTCTCTCAGTTACAACCATTAGATATAAAAACTAAAAAGGCAAGGATTGTCTTAAGACTTCTATAAAACTAGAAAGAAAAGCGGGTTAGGTTTAAGAAGTCATGCAACAAACCAGAAATTTTCAGCACTAAACCAATATATATATACACATATGCAACAATAATTATTAAATCAAATTATCTAATGTGTGAAGAGTAACTTCACGATAATTTTAAAGTCGGCAATTAGAGAATTGTCTGCATTCTGGCTACTATGTAAAGAGTGAAGATAGGATGCGTGATCTATGTTCTCAAGAGTCTAAGAAGGCGTCAAAACTTGATGAACTGACAGAATGCATGGGCAACCTGTATGTTCCAGTTATGCAGAAGAGCAAGACAGAACATTCTGCTTCTCACTCTTGAGTCTTTTCTGAGGAAAAAGAAAGGACAAGTAGGGCATGGAGAAGTCCAACAAGTATCAGAACACGCACAATATCCAGACTGAAAGAGAAGAGAAAACGGTTTAGCCACATGCACATTAAAGAAAGCAAGGAAACACTCTGCATCCCACTGAGTTCACAGGACCGATGAACTCATATGATCAATTTCCTCACTCCTTGCGTTGTTCCTAGAAGCACGAAGCAAGAACATCGGATCATCAGCAAACACTACATGGGATATAGGCAGCCCGTTCACAAGAACAAAAAAGGAGGAGGTAATAATATACTCTCAAATCCAGTCACACCATTTCCTGCAAAACACCATATGCTCCATTACATGAATCTCAAACAAATGTCCACCGAGCCATACGCCTTGTCAAGGTCAACCTTTAAGCAAAGCCGACTCATTTCTTTGATTTGAGGACTTACCAATTTATGTGTTCTACAGTCAAATGCTAACCTCACTTCAAGCAACAAGACCTACTTGTACCTCATAAGAGGATAAAGATGCTAATCAGTGAGGTCCACTACCCACAGCAAGAAAGTGAACTTCAGTTCGAGGCCAGCTACCACAAAAATCTAAAGCCTAAATAAGCCAATTTGCATTCCAAGGCGAAACAATATCATCTACTTCTAGGTATCATAAGACAGGTTTCTTTACTTGAAAGAAGCCATTTATGCAACGTCAACTGAGACATCTTGCAATCGTCTCTTAGATTATGATTTCCCTCAATAAGTGGACCACTAGATGTAACCCATTTCTGCCAATTACTTTAATTAGTGGATGACAATTTACTGTGAAACATTAATCCCTTTCTTGGTTTAGATGCCAAAACACCTATCAACTATTTCAAATTTCTTGATCCTTTTATTTCACATCCTTTATCCTTTAGAGAAACAAAAATTTCATCTTTGTGCCACTTCAACAGCGTACTACCGGCATACATTAAGAAACAAGGAGATGAATATCTGATAAAAGAGATTTATTAGAGTACCTTGCCTATCTGTACCCATAGTTGCATTGCTACAGTGAATCTTTG
The DNA here is from genome assembly GCA_038442645.1 of Agave tequilana. Lineage (NCBI taxonomy): Eukaryota > Viridiplantae > Streptophyta > Magnoliopsida > Asparagales > Asparagaceae > Agave > Agave tequilana. The sequence continues at coordinate 74,512 of JAVJIF010004091.1, forward strand.
GGCAGTGCCTTGGAGATAACACAAACTAATACACTGCACTCTTTTACAAGTTTTCAAACAGGCCAATGGAATATCCATGTAGCACGAACACTCCTATCATGGAGCCGTGTCGTGTCCGAAACGTGTCGGACATACGTGTCATATGTATTTTTAAGAATTCGTCATCTGTCCCGTGTGTCATGTCCATTTCAATGTTGTTGTGTCCGTACAACATAGTGGAATATGAACGTAAGAGCGACAGCTGAAACGAATCAACTGAGCCAGTGATGTCAATCATTGCTACTCGTATTAGATAATGCTATATAATGATATAACCTTTCTTAATGTGACTCAATTTACAGCCTGAAAGGCAGAAAGATACTCAACATTTCCCATGAAGAAATCAGGGGAGAGAATGTCATACCTTTATAATGTTACAAAACTTTGACCAGGTTTTTCTATTCAAAAAATACACAAAATTTATTTTCCATGTGAGTCTAAGGGAGAGTATCAATCAGCACATGCACTTTCAAAAGTTTGAAACAAACAAGAAACACTATCTATTGGAGCTCTGTATACTATTGAAGCCTGCATCACCATATTTTTCAATCTGAGAATGATAAATGAACTCGAGGAATAAAAAGAAACAAAAGTAAAAAATGCAAGATACATTCTTTAAATAACTGCAATGGTTAGAAGATACTACAGAAATATATCTTTGCTACTTAGAAATCTACCTAGCAGCACACAGAAAGATAACCACAACAACAACAATAACAGAAGAGACTTCATCAGGATGAACAAATAAAACCATTAAAATCAAATAATATCTAGCAATCATATAATGAAAACTGTTTAAATGCGTATTTCAGTATTAAATCAGTGCAGATAATAATGGAAAAAAGAGATTGTTTTCGTACTCTTCCAACATCCAATAACTACGCCTTTGGAAGTTTTCATTCTCTTCCCCGTGAGCATAATAGCAATGCAGCACATCAACACTCCCAGACTGAAATTTCAAGGAAATCAAGCTTCAGCAAATTAAAGGTTTGAAATGTACATCATCAATTAAATAAAAGCTTAGAATAGTTAAAGGGTTCTTAGATGCATAAAGCGACAAATAAAATAGGCCTGGATTATCTATAATTATAAAACAAGAACCTGAAAAATTATGAACCGTGTAAATAGAAATACCAGATTCCTTTTCAAATTTCCAAAGTAAAACACTTGCATATTCTATCACTAAGGCACTATATCTAACAAGAAATAATGTCTCCACATTAGCATCAACCCTCATGAATCATCTCCTGAAACATCAACTAGCTACAAGCTAAGACCCAAAATGTTATGCTAAGACTAGTAACACAGGAATCACTGATGCGAACAAAATAAGATGGAAGCTATGCATCAGAGAGTCAGATAAATGGTAAATGTAATATATAATATCTTCAAGAGAATGTAGGATTTGCGTGAGTGTGTGTGTGGTGTACACCTGGGAGGAGTTGCTCAGGCCATTTTCCTCATTCTATTAACAATTTATTCTAATTAGAAGAAAAGAACAAAAAAAACAATAAAAGCATAGCACTTGAAGGTGCTAATGTAGCTGCTTAATAGATTAACATCGACCTTAGCACTTTTCTTGAAATTAGTGCCAAATTAAGCCCTACGATAGAGGGCGTAATGAGAATTCTTGAGTCTTCATATGAAACAAAAATGTTCCTAGAGAAGACCATCCGAACTTCTTAACTCGCATTAGTGTATCTCCGGCTTTTCCATGACAGCAACATTTACTAGTGTCAAATTAAACCCTTTGTGATGAGGACATCATGCCATTCGATCGAGTCTATAAGAGGAGACGACGTGCCGTCTTCATTTAGTCTTCGCTACTTTATTTTAGATCAGTTGCTTAGTTTAGTTGCTTCAGTATATCTCTTTTGTGGGTATTTAGTACCACATCGGTTATTTTCCAGAAGTACTCATCATATAAAGCCTATAAAAGTGCTACCAGACCTCTACTTTGGATTAGTGAATGATTAAAATTTTCCTCAAATATCCAGTTAGTTATATTCCTGACTCCTGAGTTTGAGTTTTGAGTGTGAAGCCCATATAAGGAGTAGAAACCCGAAATTCTATCTTGTTCTCAATTTCAAATTTTAAAACCCTAGTTTTGATTTGAAGGTGATTGCGATCCTACCTGTATTACATCAATTTGATATCAGAGCCTTAGTTTCAATCCCCTTCAAATTTTTCCTTTCCAAATTTTTCTCCTGTTCCAAATCCCTAAATCTAATCCACACAAAAAAAATACACTGTAGCCAAATTTTCAAATCAAAAATCCCTAAAATTCCTAATCCACACGGTTCATCATCTTCTCACCAAAAAAATAATAATAAACCAAAATCCTCATTTTTCTCCTTCCCCCGTTGCCTCTGTCGCTGCCAATTTTTCCTCCTCTTCCCTCCCTCCCCGCACCACCAGGCTCACGTCACCAAAATTCAAGATCCACCAGCGAAGTCGTCGCCTTCCTCCCTCGTCGAAGTCGTCAACGTCGAAGATCTCCCAACACCGTCGTCCTCGCTATCGTCCTTGCCTCCGCCCGACGAAGTCGTTGCCGAAGATCTCCAACGTTGTCGCCCTCTCTTCTTTCTCGCCCTCGTCGACGTCCATCCACCACTCGCCACCAACTCCTCCTCCAGAGTTCATCACCGCTTCTTTGAGTCGACAGAATCGTCGTCGGTTCCATCACCGACATCCTCCTCCACCGCAGTCGAGCTCCACCGCTGTCGCTTCCACACCGGGGTCCGTCAACATCTAGCAACTCGACTTGATAAACTAGAAACTAAATGAAGGATAGCCACAGAAGAGGACAATTCTCAAAATGACAGTAGGTCACCCAGGCGAAAGCGAGCTCAACCTTACAATGCAACTGACACTGATGCTCAATATATCAAAGGCGTTAAGGTCGATGCTCCTTCCTTTGACGGGCGCTTGGATCCTCAAGTTTATATAGGCTGGCAATTGGCCATGGAACGCTACTTTCGTTGACATGACATGTCAGAGTCTAGGAAAATTCAATTTGCTGTGATGAAACTAACAGGACAAGCTGGACAATATTGAGAAAACCTGGAGAGAATGATGAGGTGCAAAAGAGAAGGCCCTGTGGAGACTTGGAAAAGTATGAAAGAGAAACTTATGTTGAAATACGTTCCACCATCATTCAGTCAGTAATTACTAGACAAGTAAAATAAATAGACTCAAGGAAACAAGTCAGCCACCGATAACATAAAGTTTGATGAATATTTAAATCAGTGCGGAGCAATCGAGTTAAAATCCCCCGAACAGACCCTATCTAGGTTTAGATCAGGCCTTGGGGATGATTACTGCCGAAAGCTTATCGCTCGAGGCATCACGACTCTAAAGCAGGCTTATCAGGTAGTCACTGATTTAGATGAGTCTAGAGGATCCTACTTCCATCGGACCGAGTTTAGGGACAACTCCAAGGCTGCAAACACTAGCAATCCAAGCTTTAGCCGTAGTTCTCCACTCCGAGCAAACTTGAGCGTCAAACTAGCAGGTTCTTCTAGTGCAAAACCAGTCACCTCCGAGAGGAGAACAGCTAGTGAACCAGAAAAGGTCAACCCGCGAACTCAATGTTATATATGTCAAGGGTATGGACACCTTGCCAGTCAGCGCCCAAGCCAAACCAAGACCCTCTTAGTGAAAGTTTCCATTAAGACGTAGAAGAAGAGGGTGAGGTCGATGTAGTCGTGCACCAACAGGACGATGACTCGGATGCCTCTGTCCAAGAATATGAATTCAATGGCTGCATTAGAACTGTGGGAGAGACGAACCTAACTCCCAATTTAGACCAAACCCAGTTAGGTGTAGTTAGGTGCACCTTAGCAGCCTAAGCAACCCAACGACAGGAGAAGAACTGACATCTTTCAGACTTGTACAAAAATTGAAAACAAGAGCTGGAATGTGATAGTGGATAGTGGTAGTTACAACAACGTCGTTGCGTCGAAGTTAATCACTACCTTGGGAATGAAACTAGTAAAGCATCCAAACCCCTACAAGATTACATGGATCGACATTACGTCCATATATGTCCAGGAAAGATGTCAAATTCCCATCCAATTTGCCACATACACAAATAATATGTAGTGTGGCATTCCCTATGAATGTTGGTCATATTATTTTGAGACGACCATGGTTGTTCGATTTAGATGTGACCATATATTGACGTACTAACCAATGCTCGTTCATCCATGACGACAAGACAGTGAAGTTGATGTCCAATCAACCAAAACCCCCAAAACAAGAAAAAAGGGTTGACAAAGGAAAGGAGAAGTGGGTGATTTAGTTCCTGAAAAGAAGAGTGATAAGGGGAAGGATAATATGGTAAAGAGTTTGATTAGCCACGATCAAATTGAAAAGAGTTTAAATAAGGAATTTACTTGTTATGCACTCGTGGCTCGAGAGGCTAAACCAAATATCGAGGTGCCAATTCCTAGACACATTACACCAATCCTGAAAGAGTTCTCTGAAATCCTCTCAAATCTGCCAGGCGAGTTGCCTCCCATAAGAGACATTCAACATGCCATTGACTTAGTCCTAGGAGCAACTTTGCCAAACTGCCCCATTACAGAATGAACCATGCCGAGCACGCGGAGTTACAACGGCAAGTAGAAGAATTACTTGACAAGGGATTCGTCAAAGAACGTTTGAGCCCGTGTGCATTTCCCACACCCTTGGCGCCAAAGAAGGACGGCACATGGTGTATGTGTGTGGATAGCCGCGCAATCAATAAAATCACCGTCAAGTATCGTTTCCCCATTCCCCGTCTTGATGATATACTAGACTTGATGACATGTGTCACAATTTTCTCCAAGATTGATCTTAAGAATGAGTACCACCAAATTAGAATCTGACCGAGAGAATGAAAGACTACGTTTAAAACAAAGACGGGTTGTATGAATGTTTGGTTATGCCCTTTGGATTGTCCAATGCTCCTAGCACCTTCATGAGAATGATGACTCAATTATTTTAGCCATTTATCGGTAAATTCGTGGTGGTATACTTTGACAATATACTGAGTTACAGTCAGACTCAACAGCAACGCGTAGACCATCTGAGGCAAGTCCTTCCCACACTCCTAACTGAGTTTTACGCAAACCCTAAGAAGTGTGCTTTCTGTACAAACAGGGTTGTCTTCTTAGGATTCGTTGTTTCATCCGAGAGTCTCTGCGGACCCTGAGAAGGTGAAGGCCATCCACCGATTGGCCGCAACCCTGAACAATTGGGAAGTCCGAAGTTTTTACGGGAGCCACTTTTTATTGTCGGTTTATAAAGAACTTGAGCGCTATTATGACACCAATAATCAACTGTTTAAAGAGTGAAGGATTTCAGTGAACTCCTGCCGCCACCAGGGTTTTACCGAGATTAAGAGAATGATGATCGAAGCCCCCGTTATGCGTCTCCCAAATTTTTCGAAGGTGTTTGAACTAACATGTGACGCATCAGAGCTAGCGATAGGTGGCGTATTGAATCAAGAGAACCATCTCGTCGACTATTTCAGCGAGAAGTTAAATGACCCCGACAGCGGTACTCTACCTATGATAAAGAGTTCCATGTGGTTGTGCAGGCATTGCACTATTGAAGACATTACCTGCTATCACAAGAGTTTGTACTATATTCGGATCACGAGGCGCTAAAATATCTTAACTCCCAAAAGAGACTAAATGTGTGACACAGTAAGTAGGCGGAGATCCTCCAGGACTACACGTTTGTCCTTAAGCACAAGGCAGGAGTTGAAAACAAGATTGTTGATGCGCTCAACCGGCGTGTTATGATTTTGGTAGCTATTCACGCAGAAGTGAATGGGTTCGACAGATTAAGGGATGAGCATGAATCGTATCCTGACTTTAAGAAAATATATGTCGCGTTACAGGACGGTTCTGTTCAAGAGATTGGCGAAATCCTATTACAAGACAGATATCTGTTCAGGTTCTGTAAGCTATGTATTCCCTGTACGTCCATCAGGGACCTCTCTTGGGAAGTGCATGCTGGAGGTCTAGTTGGACACTTCGGTCAGAACAAGACGATTGAAGCTGTTGAACACAGGTTCTACTGGCCGAGCTTGAGGAAAGATGTTGCTAGGTCATTGGCCAGTGCCGCACGTGTCAATTAGCCCAGTAACAAAAATAGATTGTCAGACCCTACACTCCTCCCTGTACCCAAGTGCCCTGACGAAATGTAAGCTTAGATTTCATAATAGGATTACCAAAACACAAAAAAAAGCATGACTCTATCCTCGTAGTGGTTGATAGATTCTCAAAAATGGCTCACTTCATTCTATGCTCTAAAACATCGGAAGCATCCCAAGTAGTTGTCATTTTCTTTGATAATGTCGTCAAACTGCACGGGTTGCCCAAAACCATGGTGTCTGACAGGGACATTAAGTTTGTTAGCTATTTCTGGCAAACGTTGTGGCACAAGATGGGAACAAAACTGAATTTTGACAGCTTTTCATCCACAAACTGATGGGCAAACTGAGGTAGTTAATCGATCACTACGAAATCTCCTTAGGTGTCTCGTTGGGAAAAACTTGAGAACTTGGGATAAGATTTTGCCTGTGGCCGAATTTGCATACAATAGTTCTGTCGATAGGACTACAGGTCTTAGTCCATTTGAAGTAGTAACTGGCTTTAACCCTAGGCAGCCAATTGACTTAGTTCCCATGGCCCATCATCATTCTAGGATTCAGATTCTGCATCAACATTTGCATCTCATATACATGCACTACATGAGGAAATCAGACAAAAGAATGAAAAATAATGCGGATTATAAAGCTTCTGCTGATTTTCATCGTAAATTAAGAACATTTAATGTTGGTGACATGTGATGGTCCGCATGAGACCATAACGGTTTCCTCCGGGAACCGTGAAAAAATTACACGCGCATAGCACAAGACCATTCTGAATCCTCAAGAAGATCAATCCAAACGCTTAAGTGGTGGATCTCCCACCAAACTTTGGCATCAATTGCAATTTTAATATTGAAGACTTGGTCCCATATAGAAGCACTTTTAAGACCCCTTCTGATCCATTCATGGATGAGCCTACTCAAGACCCTCTTTCTGAGAGCCCCCACTACCTCACTTCCCCCAAAATTACCCTATGCAGCATAAAACATAGATTATATCTTGAATGATCAGATTGTCTTTACCAAAGACGGAGAAACGCGATGCTATCTCATTAAGTGAAAAGAGAGGCATGATTCAGAAAATTCTTGGATTACTATGGAGGACTTCCGGCCGCTTGATTATGACCTGTTGGAGCAGTACCACAGTCAGCAACAATCTCCTATCATACATCCGACAGGTTCAAGTTTTTCCCACCCAAGGGGAAATGATGAGGACATCACGCCATTCGATCGAGTTTATACGAGGAGACGACGTGTCGTCTTCATTTAGTCTTAGCTACTTTATTTTAGTTCAGTAGCTTAGTTTAGTTGCTTCGTTGTATTTCTCTTTTATGTGTATTTAATACCACATCGGTTATTTCTCAAAGTACTCTTCATGTAAAGCCTATAAAAGGCTACCAGACCTCTACCTTGGATTATTGAATGATTAAACCTTTCCTCAAATATCCAGTTAAATTCATGAGTTTATTTGCTCTTAAGTTTTGGGTGTGAAGCCCGTATAAGGGGTGGAAACCCTAAATTCTCTTGTTCCCAATTTCAAATTTTAAAACCCTAGTTTCAATTTGAAGGTGATTGCGATGCTAGCTATATTACAACACTTTGGTGGAAGCTTAATGAAAAAAAATTAGTTTTCATATGAAATGAAAAGATTCTTAGAGAAGACCAACCCAATTTCTTAAGCTTCTTGAAAGTATATTAAATAAAAGCATAGGATCATGGTTCAGAGACTCGGCCGAGTCGGAGACGAGTCGGCCGAGTCGGAGACGTCTCGGCCCGCTCCGAGACGAGTCCGAGTCACGAGTCGGTCGGCTCAACTCAGAAGAGACTGACTCGGCCGAGGATCGGAGTTGACTAGGTCGACTCGGCGGATTCACGGCCGAATCGGTCGTGACTCGACCGAGTCGATTCTGATTCTCGACCGAAACGTATATTCACCTGTGACGAACGAGTATAAAGAAAAAACTTACCTCTCTCGCTCAGATCTGGAGATCGCCACTACTGCCCGATCGTCGCAATTCAATGTGAAAATAACTACATTAGCATGAATTTATGAATGTAGTTTGTGCAATTTACTATATTGTGCATGTATTTTGATATGATTCTACCAACGACGTGTGTATTTATGCTTTTGCTTTATGTTTAGTGTGTTAAGTGATATTTTTAGACATGTGATACATGTATGTGGATGTCCACATTTTTAAAGATTTTTCGTGATTTTTTCAGAATTTTTTGAGCTTTCTATGTAGCGTTTTGCGTGTATCGCCCGAGACTGATCCGAGTCGCCGAGACCGATCCGTCTCAGTGCCCGCCGAGTCGGCGGCCGAGACCGCGACTGTGAACGATGCATAGGATTCTCATTAGTACATCTCCGGCTTTTCCATGTCAGCAACATTTATAAGCCTCTAACACTATAGCTACCACACTCTGGAGAGTCTGGAGCAGAGTAGATAAATGAATCCATTGGTGAAGATTTCTGTTAGATTATTCCTATAAAATCATCACTTGATCATAATAAATAATTCTTTAGCATTTCAAAGGATGACCTTTTATTGGATTATTCCTATTCATGTAACTATGGAATTTCCTGAATTTAGTTTCATCTTGTTCGCGCTATTACTGAGTTACTTTCTAATTTAGCATGGCAATTCTTATAATTCTTTATTTTCCATGCAGAAAATATTTTTAAAGTAAAACTCTAGATATTTCAACCCATTACATTATGCATAGCTTTTGGGTTTGCCACATGCAATGCATGTCTATTTTCCTGGTGCAAATATGTGTAGATGTACAGATGCTTTGTGTTGGCACGCGTATGATATATTATTTATTAAATGTATGTCTATCTTTGTACATATGCATGTGATTATATGACACAGCTAGTGTCCCGTTGCACCACTTCAATGTTGGCATATAATGCACATGATGTGCATTTAAGTTGTCTCAGTAAGCCTTCAAAAGATTGATACGAGTGTCAAAGAATTTTAACATGTTTTTTCAGAAAATACACCTAAAATTTCACCATCTGCTCTCCACTTACTTTGAGTCTTTCATGAGCTTCTTTTACTGTCTTTCCATCCTTTTTCTTCCTCCAGTTATGACCATCCTTCCGGAAGTATCTCAAAATCTTCCGGTCAAACAGAAAAAGTGAACCACCTGCGTGGGAAAAAGAATGCATGTAAGGCCCAGATCAAAAGAGAATATCCCACAGAATGTAGTTACATAAATTATCCAGATGAAGAATGACTCCAGAAGGTGACAATAAATCCTTAGGAACAGTTTGTACATTGCTCTTATATTACTAGCTAATAAATATATGAGGTAGAGTACATCAAATGACAGAATGAACCATGATTAAGCTCAGTTGGAAAACAATTATTTGATCTTTTATTTGATAATGGAAAAATCTTTATCAAAGGACTCGGATGAAATGAAAACTATGGCTACTTAGACGCAAGGTACATACTCAAAAAAAGAAATGCAGATGACACTAACCTTGGTACTAGTTACAGAAAGAAATGGTCGGACACATCGGAATGCATGCAGTCAAAGCTAATTTACGAGAGCATTTACAATATGATGTCACATCAAGCCAATGTTTTAGATTTCGGCTGAAATTTCAAGAATTGCATGTGGCCGACACGAAATCAGCTACCAAAATTTCGGCGAATTTCCGAAATTCGGTCGATTTTGTGGTTTCAAACGTCGGCCGAAATTGACATATGATTTTGGTTTTTTTTTCTTTTGGGTTTGAATCCATTAACCCCACCCGGTTTTATAAATTGAAGATGCAAGGGGGAATTGGGCTCGCAGCCTCTTCGATGAGAGAGAGAGAGAGAGAGAGAGAGGAGGAGGAGGAGGAGGAGGAGGAGGACTCAAAGCCTCTGCAACGAGGCTTCTACGCCCAACTGACCTCCAACGAGGCTTCTACGCCCTTCGACGACCTCCGACCAGGCTCGACTAACCTTCGCAGCCTCCGACGCGGCTCAACTGACCCTCGCAGCCTTCAACGAGGCTAGACTAAGCTCCAACGAGGCTCAACTGACCTTCGCAGCCTCCGACAAGGCTAGATGGACCTCCAACGAGGCTCGACTGACCTTCTCAACCTCCGACGAGGCTCGACAGACCTCCGAAGAGGCTCGACGACCTTTGGCGAGCACCGCCAGCCCTGACGAGGTCCCGTCGAGCTCCGACGAGCCTTGACGAGCACCGCGAGCCCTGATCATCCTTTTATGGGTAATTTTCCTTTCATTTTGTCATTTTTTATGATTTTGTTATGATTCTTTTTAATTTTCAAGTGGTGAGAACTATTTATGCCTTGATATATCATATATGTGATGTTTTAGGACATTTAGAGCATTTAGGACATACTATATGATATATATATGACCTCCGAAATTGACACCGAAATTGAGCAAATGTCCCTGAAATTTCCCTGATATCCGCAATCCTTTTGCCTTGCAACATTAGGCCGACATCCGACATTTAGAACATTAAATCAAGCAATAATATTGGAAACTTACTGAACCTTGTGAGCCTCGAAGACACAACTTAGGATGATCGTGACAAGCTGCAGTTGTCATGAAACTTATTCACCATTGAATCTTGGGTTACATCCTTTGACACTTTTAGCATAATAAAATCATGTGTCACAACTTTTGTAAATGTAAGCCTACTTCTTTTCTGGCTTTGACTCTCTCAACAAAAAGACCAACCAATAAGCTCCTCAATTTCCTATTATAAATTGCCTCTGACGATTCTCCATCGCTTGATTCTAAATTAGTGCAGCTAGTTAAATTCTTATTGTGCCTAAATATGTCTTAAGATTATGTTAAAACATATATTTAATGCAGTAAAGTCAAATTCTCAACAAAGAAATGCAATAGTGACAATTATGGTTACACAACTGCAGGCTATTTGACATGGTTGTCTATGATTTCTATTTATTTGATGTTAGTCAATCATTTCTTCATCAACAATCAAAATTAAATAATGTCTTAGGATACAGTATACTAGCCATACACGTGTAAGCCAACAAAACACACACACCCCAGCAACCGTTCTTCTTTTGTTGTCTCAAGCCTATAACGTTAGATGTGCTTTTGGCTATTACAGACTTTGATTAGGAAACGTACCGGGGCAAAGCTGTCAATGCCCGTGTTTTCAAGCCTATGCCATTAGATGTACTTTTGGCTTTGTGATACAAAACAGACTGTGATTAGGAAACTTGCAGGGCAAAGCTGCCTCTGCCCGTATAAAACACAGAAAGGAAATGTTGTTGTAAAATGCAAACAAAATACGCTCTCTACCCTGGACTTTTAGCATTCATCCTTACAACGACAGACTCAATCAACATCTAATCTCATCATAATTTAGACCCAATATAATCCAAGAGTCTAAATCTCAACAGAGCAGCGACAACTAACCTTTTGCAAACAAACTATCTCCTCTCTAGTCAAATGCTATTCAAATTCTTCCGGCCTGTATCTGTATTAACTCTGTACCCCAAATTTATATGCATTACGATTGAAAATAAACTATTGTATACATATTGTGTAATTAATTCCAACAAAAAGGTTTTCAATCACAATCATAGCTATGGCAACCTACTTACCAATCTTGCAATGGAGATAAGACGGCAATCTAAAATGTAAGTAATTTACAATAAGGTTAATGACTACATAAGCAGTCTCAAATAAATCTTTAGAACATTCAAATGATATTACAAACCATAAACATGCATATCCATTTGTCTATGCGTGCATATGCATGAATGGAAAGATACGCAAATCTGTGTATATATCAGTTCAGTGAATCCATTATGTTATGTGTCAAACATAAAATGGTAATAAATAACATACAATGTGAGTAGTTCAGAGCAGACACCAGAACTTAAGCTTCAAATAAATATTAAAAAGGGTACATAATTATGAGATTAAGTCACTTCTGTGTTCAATGTTTTTCCAGTGTCACTCCAACAGCAGCTAACAAGTTTTCCTCTCAGATTAAAACATGTGAAGTTGTGAACAAATACTATAGGCAATTCAAGTTGTAGTCCACATTTCCATTAAAACTCGCATCTGACTGTTGTGTCGGTATAATTTTTGAGCTACAGAACTATAAATGATTTCTTCTTGTTTTCAAAAGCTAATGACAAACAGAAACAATTTTAATGATGTAAAATAGGCATCTATAAATCACAAATGAATGTAAGTATGACCTAAAATAATGATTATCTATGTAAATGTAACATAACTTCAGATAGCACAAGAAAAGATTTGAAACATTAAACAAACTGGATGAAGAATCGTACTAGGAGGCCTGTTTGGTGGTTCTGGGGCAATACGAAATTCCCGATAGTTCCGAAGAATTTCACAAATTTCTGCAGGGCGTAACCATCGATGTTGTGCTTCCTGAAGTATTTGCTGAATATCTAAGCATATGCATGATGATTTTGTCAGATAACCAGTAATATATGAATAACAGGTAACGCAAGCAGAAAAGGTCAACAGTGCAATCTATATACATAACCACCACCAGCAACATCTCCATGCATATTTAACCACTGATGTACACAAATTAACAGTTGAGACAAGCAGAAAAATAGACAATGCAATCTTAGTCCATAGTAACCAACAACCTTAGTGTGTCCACACATTAAAGGAATCATCATTTAACTTGGAACACGATATGCAATGTAGGCAGACTAACTTGGCAAGAGTAATGGATCATAAACGAATAAAAATCTTCATTCAGCTTTCACTGGAACATAGAATTTAATATCCATATTTTGTAATGAATATAAATTTGACTCGGGAATGACAATTAAAGAAATAACCAGGTATTGTTGGATTGGACTCAACCACTGGAGAGAAAAAGAGTCCAACATTTAGCTTTATTTCCATCTTGCATTAAGAAATCATAAAAGAAATGTGATAATCAACAATGCTTGACATATTTTAATATTGAATGCTCATATGAGCTCAAATATTAATATATTAGTAGAGAGATTGTAGGATAAACAACTGAGTCAGTCTTATCAATATTCGGATGTAAATGTAAGCTATTTGTTGTACATTCAGACACAACAGTTTGGCTGTTGGAAGTTGTCAGAAAAATGAAATTACAATTTGAATTTATACCCAAATTTTTGACGGAAGAATGTTAAATTTCAAATTCATTTTTCTTTCTTCGCATCTCTAGAGAGCACATTGGAAATGGCAGTCAGTCGACTCAGTCCCAATAAATCCAGATCCCATCACGATCCACTGATCTCCATCACATCTACCCTCCCCGCAAGAAAGACCTTTTAAGATTATATCATTGTTGTCTTTCTTTCTCCTCAATGATGTGAGGGTATAATTTTTGTTAGGTAGACATCGGAATCTAAGACATTACAGGTGATTCTAGCTTTAGCTTAAAGGAAACAGGTTTAGCTTCAACTTCTCCTAGGAGGATTCTTGAAAGGAACATAAGTGTGCTCCCGAAATGGAAGTCTCCTCTGGACTGGACCTTCACAAGTACCTAGTGACAACGGACTCCAGAGTAACGTCCAAAAAGGAAAGAGGATTTTTCTTTGCAAGCGATCAACCCTTAGTGCTCAAAACAAGATTCCGAGAAATAATTTGATTCAAAGCAATTGCAAAACCCATCTGATTTTGGCATATTACACTAGATTATGTGCCATTTTTCCAGAATTATATTATCCAAATTAATTCCTCAATAAATTTCTGCGAATTTAACTAACCAACATGTGGTTTCTTGTACTAAGCACTTGTGCAGGTTTTAAATTTGTTTTTTTTATTTATTTGTCAATGTTTTAAATCTGCAATAATTTCTCTTGTTTTTAGATTAAAGAATAAACATACTAATAACATTAAATTGCATAACTAGTTCCAAATATTTACTTAAATTTATAGTTACTAATTTGCTTTTCCACCTTTTCGGTTCAAGTTATGCTCATGAAGATCATCTAGCTGGCTAATATGGATCCAAATCCATCCCCATATCAGGTATATCATGTGTTTATTTATCTTGGACCAAATGCACACTCTGAAGCTAATAGGATGAAGGAAATGAGATGGTATGATTTTCTACAGGTTGTAGTTCAGCATTATGAGCCTTGTTTTAAATATCGGCCAAGATATCAGCCGATATCTTGTTTTTGCCTGCTGCCGATACAACATGGGAAAATCGTTCGCTCGTATCGTTTGCAGCAAAAAACGGCTAATATTTGAAATATCGACCGATAAATCGCCCAATATCAGGCAATAAATCACCGGATATCGTCCGATATGAAATAACTTATTTATTGCACGACAGCGTGCAAATATACATTGTTTTTTTACCGTCTTTGCATGCATATTACATCATTTTTATTTGGTAAATGATATCTATGACGCTAAACCAACTTTTAGTTATCAATATTTCATTATATATAGTGTCCAATATGAACGCTTGATATGCGCGCGTATCCCCGATATCTCCCCCAATAACTGATATCTGATATGAAAAATCCCATCCGATACGATCCTGATCTCGAAATTTAGAACCTTGATTATGAGGGACAACATATTTATGTGGTAGACGAAAAAAATGGGCGAACTGCCTAATTTTACCTCCATCTCTACAATATGATGGAAATACTAAGAGTACCATGGCCTATAGTCACAGACCAAAGAAAGAGCGCTAGCTTCCAGTTTTATTATGTTCCAGCAGTTGGATTACCCTCATTAACTAAAACCCCAAGAATATAAGGAAGTACATTCCCATACATGTTGTAATTATTGAATACTTCAAAAGATAGTGAATCTAACTGTTTTCTTTTATTTTTCCCTTTGTTTTTGGAGAATGGTGCTAAACCTCAAGTTGGATAAAGACTAAGAACTACCATATAATCAATTTGTACATTCCAACTTCCATGAGAGCGATTAAAAATTAATAACATGACAAACAACTATTACTACACTTTAATGATTTCAAATGGCTGATAAGATCCTATATAAAAATGAAGAGATCGATTTAGAGAAAGTGTCACCCGAAAAATCCTAGTAGTGGTCTTAGTTAAAACTCTCACACACGTCCATGTGGCCGTACGAGATAGTATCATCATCACATTGGCTTGGGACACAAGGTTTTTCTCCATAAAATCAGACAATCAATCACCTAACTCTAGGGAGACCATTAATACTTATCAATTATAGAAAACATTTGCAAATATTTTCAACATTTAGTATGTGCATATAAGAGATATAGAACAATGTTCAGTTCACGGAACCAAATCAACATCTTCTAACCGTTTGAATCAAAGGCACGGTGAATGTTAGATGTCATCCAATTTAATATTCTTTCAAGTAAAATTCATGGACTAGAAGGTGCCTTCTTTCGAATGCCCAACAATTCAGGTGAAAACCAAAGTCCCAAAGTACAGAAAAATTCAACCAACTAACACAAAAACCAATATCAATATTAGAGTTGAGCTAGGCGCAGCCAGCAGTTGAATGTTTAGGTTCCTATACTCCAACCTACAAAATCGTCTAATGTAAAACTTGTAGCCGTTAGATAATCCTTACTCCCTGCAACTTTTCATTCAGAGCCAGTTGCCATAAAAGAATCTTCTTATTGCTAGCAAGATTTCAAGAAACCAGTAATTCCCCCAATTTAGATTTTCCTTTCGCGCACTTTAAGACGATAGATTGTGTAATTCTTGGTATTTCTTTTTTTTTAGGTAGCTTGAAACAGATGTCTTGTATAGACGCGGTAATACCTTTTCAATGTTCAATTGCAAGTTCAACCAAGAAACAATACAATACGCATTGTCGTCTGTCCCCATCGACATAATTTCATACTGTAGTTTGAGCCACATCAAAACTTTTTTTTTTTTTTTTTTTTTTTTTTTTTTTTTTTTTTTTTTTTTTTTTTTTTTTTTTTTTTTTTGGGGGGGGGTGTGGGGGGAGAAAGACCGATGTTTGAATATTGATGCATAGATAGATTCTTTGGTGTAAACCTCATAAATAGGGCACAATACATGTAACACGAAACACTTGTCAAAAACGACCGAAGGGAGGTTTTATATCGTAACTCATATACAAATTGTCCGTCTTCACTTCCGCGCTAGATAGAACAAGAGTGTGCCACCGCTGGGCTTCCCCCTCGCCGCCGCCGCCGCCGCCATCCTCTCTCCCCCTCCTTCCCTCTTCCTCCTCCTCCTCCTTCCACCACCCGCCTCCGCTTTCTTCTTCCTCCTTTCCCCTTCACCGCCCGGTATAACACTCGGCCGGTTTCCACCGCCAAGCAGTATACTGGCTGAGATTGTAAGCACGAATATAACTCTCATCTCCTAAAACATACAACATTATCAACTGCTACGTCACTATCATGTCTGCTATCGTAATAGTGTTCCTATAAACCACATTACATGTAACAGCAGCATTCTTCAGTCTTCCAAGACTCAAAAAATATGAAATTTTGGAATTAACATCTAAATGAACTAATAAAACTGCCACTGTTTGCACGATCATTGAAATACACAGCATAAAGTCAACATTGATATATGTGAAAGGCATTTTTTTTCGCAGCCTACGAAAAAAACCTAAACTGTCATCTCACTCCAACACCAAAAAAAAGCTGACAACTATTCCCCCCCCCCCCCCAACCCCCGGCCGCAACAAACAACCCAAAAAAAAAAAAAATGAAATGAAGCAAGATCAATAAGATCCTCACCTAACTGCGGAGTGAGCGCGTATCGCCGAGACTCCGCCATCGATCAGATTCGCCCAATTCCAAAACCCTAGCAACCAAAATTCGAAGTTTATAAGCGCCGGCGAAGGTTCAAAGAAAGGGGGATCGTCGATCGAGCAACTCGAAGCCTCTAGGGTTTGAAAGGAATCGGAGGCTGATTTCAATTTCGAGGCTGATTTTGATTTCTGTTTTGGGGGAAGATGAGAGGAAAGAGCGGACAGTGAGACATCGGCAAAAATGGGAAGAGCTAAGGGATGACGCACTTTTATGGTGCTGTGAATGACGGAAGTGCCCCTTGACTGTCTGGAGAATTACAAGGAATATTGCCTTGTCTGAGTAGCGCCAGACCGTATGAGGTGGAAAACAGAACAGTTGACTGCGTGCTTCCGGTTGCTTTCCTGCGGTGGACCGGTTGACTTTGTCACGCGCAGTGCACATGGTGATGGTGAAGGAGGTACAGAAAATGATTTGTTTATTTAGCATTAGCATTAGTATTATCGGTAATATTTGAATATAGATCTTTCAATTTGTCAAGTCTATATTATACAATACTAGCATACTATCTATGTAGGGCGTGTTTGGATGTAAGGAATCCGAGTGAAGTGAGGAAGTGGGGAAGTATAATTGCTCATTTCCCTATCTATCCAAACACTGGAAAAGTAAAATAAGAAAACCCCTTTTTCCCTTTTTCATCTCTCTTTTACACAACCATTTTCTCACTTCCAGAGTGCTACAGTTAATTTTGTGGTCATGTAAATCTCATTTATAATAAGTTATAGCATAAACAGTTAATTTTTTGGTCATGTAAATCTCACTTGCATTCTAATTACAATCTATTGTTTATTTTTCTTAATTAATTTTTATTTTAATATTATTTTGCGGTCAACTTTGTGGTCAACTTTTCCATTTCCACTTTTCATTACCATCCAAACACCGGAAACGACAAAACATTTTCCAAACCACACTTCCCAACAACCATCCAAACACCAGAAAACTTACTACTCATTTCCCTTTTTCCTAAAGGAAATAAATCTTACTTCCTACTTCCTCACTTCACACCAATTCCTTAAATCCAAACAGACCCGTAAGTGAACATACCTATAGGTGATGAGGAGGAAGCGGGAGAGAAAAGAAAAAGGAAGAAGTAAGAGGAGTTGAGAGAGGAAGAAGGACGGATAAAGTTTATATGAATCACGCGAGAAAACCTCTCTTCGGTCGGTTTTGATTAAAATTAACTTATATGTGATGGGAAGAGTTTTTTTCTTAAATTTTGATTGTCCATGCCTTATTTAATTATTTTTTAATTAAATTGCCCATGATGAAAGGGTATTATTGCGTGAAATTTTGTTATTTGTTTGAAAATTTTTGGTATGAGAAAAATTAAAATGGATTGATGAAAAGAGATGGCTGTGCGAATGGCATTATCTATTAACTGGTGATGTTCTTTTTTTTTAATCTTTTATTTGTTTTTCAGATTGCTTGGCATGCGGTTTGAGCGTAATAGAGTGAAAACTGGTATCATAATTTAATTACATAGTGTTAGTAATAGTCTTTTTTTCAGTGCTAATGGTAGTTAACTACAGTATAACCGTGTGTAATTAGGACAGTAAATGGTACCGGAAATACGATAACCTAATCCGATCTTTTAACCCGATCTGATCTCTTACAAATGGGTTGGAACTAGACCCAAAATCCTTATCGGTCAGATTCGGATATTACTTTGAACCTCGAAACCCGATAAAAAACCCAAAATGAGAGTAAATGTTATAAAATGGTACTTATCATCATACATTTCAATATATTTAAATTAATAAAATTATAAAAATGAGAACTTGATCATATTATTATGAAAGCAGAGTATATAAATTTTCATTTTATAACTAATAAAATTGAAATACACTTTAACTGTAACTCTCGTTAGAATTTTAGTACACCTATTTAAAATTCGAATCCGAGCTGAACCCGATAAAAAAAGAAGATATTCGATCGAACCCGAGTCCTAACCCGAATTTCTTATCAGGTACGGGTTCGGATATGGCACGGATCCCACCCGAACCCGACAAGAAAGAAGAGATTACGACTCGAACCTGACCCGCTTACACCCCGATGTGTAACGGGCAGAAAGTATACAATAACACTAAATATTTAGTCTATTGTCAGCATAGTGGTCTTCTTGGGCTTGCTTGGTTGTCGTAATTGACCGTAATTCGTATGTCGTAATTGGTAAAGTCTTTTACAGTTGTAAATGAGTTATATGTATGTAAGTTTTACAGTATTTGATTGGTAATATAAAGTTGTAAGTGGGAAAATGTATTGTATTTTATGGTGTTTGGTTGTCATAATATGTAAGTCATAAGTGAAAAAGTTGACCACAAAATTAACTATTTGGTGATTTAAAAAGTTTTAATATTGCAAATAAATATTAAAAATACTAAATATTAAAAAAAATTAATATTAACATTAAAAAAATAATATAAATTTGCATGACCACAAAATTAACTGTAACTGGTCTGTAAGTGAGTGGTAATTGGGTTGCAAGTAAGTGATAGTTGAGTTGCGTAAGTCTTTTACGAATTACGGTCCAAACAAACGCCATAATTGTAATTGGGTTGTAAGTCATTTACGAATTACGGACTTTTACGTCTTTTACGACGAAACATACAGCCCCTTACTATCCTTCACTTTGCAAGAGTATCTCCTAAAAGTTATAATCTTGTAATTTTGTTATCAATAATCTTAAATCTATTTACTGCAATTAAATAAGGAGATCTCCTCTCTTTTTGTTGGGTAGAATATGATTATTACCATTTTGTAAATGCAGTGTTGCAGACAACCTCTTCGTATTTTTGAGAATGATATTATATAGTGCAGTTATGTGCTTTTAACCAATTTTTTTTGTATATAAAAGCTTGAAGGTCAATCACCCGTATATAGAAGTTCTCTGGATTGGGTAAAGATTGTAGACCCCTACACTCGTTCGGCGTGACAGAAAATCAGACGTTGATTTCATTTTCAATTTTAATTTTGATTTTGGGGGAACATGGAGGAAGAGCAATCAACCAAAATTAAGATAAAGAGGAGTCGGCGTCATCTGTGGCGCACTTGCGTTTGACTGCATGTGGGGGAGGTGGTGTGTCCCCGACGGCAGTACTGGTCATGCCTTTTGACAGACACTGTTGTGGGTGATCGTTTGCTTCTTCGGAGCCATCGATGCTAGAGAGAGACTCTTTGAGGAAGGTTTAGTTGGAAGGGAGAGTGTACACTCAAAATCTCAATGAAAACATCAATTTGTGGTAGATAAAACTCCGTTACAAGCGATTGGATGTTCCCGATTGGACTTATCGGAGCATACAAAAAGAAGATGCCTTTCAGGTTATGCGCACTGGTATGGTGTCGGCTTAAGACCATCGGACATGAGAATCAATGAGTGAAAAAAAGATGAAGAACTGATCAAAGAGAAATTGCGAGTATGCCGTGACGGTGGACTGGCAGAGGGAAATTGCCAGCGTGGTACAATATGTGCTCTGGGTATTAGGGAAACGACCTCCTTTCTCGTTAGAAAAGAAGGTGTATTTATATCTGACAAAGACGGCGGGGTGGATATGGATAGACACGGATGTTAACAAACTGGTTTGTATCTGTTGATCTCTGTAATCACCTGGGTTGAATCTTGGTAGTTAGGATTGAGGGCTAGAGGGTTATCCATCATTATCCCTAACTGTTTGATGAACTGTGAGATCGAGTCCTGTCCGATAGAGAGATAAGGACGCTTAACCGCCCTCACAATCTGCGAGATTCGTCTAGATTTGTCGCTGGATGGAAAGAGTCGCTACCACGTGGCGGGACCCTTGGATTGAAGTGAGAGTGCCTTTGAGAGGAGATATGGCTTTGTAGTCGCAGATGTGGAAAGTCTTCGGAAGGGAAGTGATAGAGACTTTGGATCGAGTTTCAGAGAGTCAGTTTATGATCCTCTTTCAGAATACATATCATGATCCTAGTAGAGGTCAAATTTTGACCACTACACTGCCCCTTACTCTCTATTGTTTTCTTTTATTAAAAAAGAAACATGAAAGAGTAAAGGCATAACTAATATTTTTATTCTTGTTCCATCTAAAATGGACAATATGGTTAGATTTCAAAGATTAAAGTTTTGAAGGGTAAATCGGTAATATTAATGAATTGCCCGGTCGACATGGCGGTCAACAAGGGCTTCTGCCTGGGCCTTTGATTGCTTGGGGCTTCTGCCTGGGCCTTTCGTGAGCCTTGATCTGCGTCTCTGCTCTCCTACATCCGCCCCTCCTTCTTCAAAGAGCTCGCCTTGGAGTTCCTATCAAGCTGATGGTACAGGATATAAGCGAGGACACCTTCTTCTTCGTATACTTTTGGGGGCGATGGAGTCGGTCTAATGGCAACCCTCTTGCCTTTCCAAGTAAACACGTATATGTTACCTATTCCTTTGTGGGTAGCATCAATGTCATGTTGTCACGGCCTTCCCAAGAGAATATGACACTTATTCATATTGACGACATCACAAGTAACATAGTCTTGATAGTGTGTTACCAATAAAAATATGAACTTGACACCGATCCATTATCTTGATATTAGGCCTTGCTCGATCCACTCAATGTTGTCGGGATGCGGATTGCGATTTCGTATCGAGTTTCAAATAAACTACGAGCGCCTTTGACATGATATCTTCGTAGCTCTCATTGCCAGTGATAAGATTGCAGACCTTATCCCTGATTGAACAGCTTGAATAGAAAATTCGGTGCCATTGTGTGTTGTCGGGGATCTTCTGATTGCAAAGCACTTTCGGAACGACACAAGCGACGGTATCTCCATATTCTTCGACAAAGTCAGAATCTTCCGGCTCTGTCTCAATTAGCACATTGTCTTCTTCTTCATAGTCTGCCATGTTAACTTGTCTTCTCTTCGGGCACTCATTGAACTTGTGTCTAGGTTTGCCACACCTGTAATACTTACCAATTCAGGGCTTGGAGTAAGGATTGTCTTTGCTCTTGGCGATTTGCGGAGGTTGTTGTTGGTGTAGACGTAGAAGCTTTGATCGTCGGTTGTACTAGTAGTTGACCAGCCATCGTGGAGTTCGGGTGAACTCTGTCACTCTCTACGGGCTCTTCGATTGACACTTGACGCCTGAAAGGTAGAGCTCTACTTTGTAGCCTCTTTATCTTCATGGCCTTGTTATGGATCTCATCAACAAAGAGCACATTGCATAGGACTATACGCTTTTGGATGGCGTATCTTAACTCGTTGACGTACTTTGCAGTTTGTTGCTCTTCCATCATTGATAGTTCGCACTGTGATGAAAGACGATAGAACTACTCTGTGTATGCTGCCACAATCCTCATACCTTATCTGCATTGTTCGAATTGATTGTTGAGAATCTGTTGAAAATCGGGTGGAAGGAATCTACTTAATAAAAGTTGTTTCGTGCGCCTCCATATCATGACTGGTGGCTTGTCTTGGTATCTCCTCGTGATCTGCAACTAATCCTATCATGTGGTTGTTTCTCCTTTGAGCTTGTATGCCACGAACTTGACTAGGTTGATCGACCGGGCGGTCAATGGCCAAATGGGTGCTCCTCTCTGTTTCTCAACTGTTGTTCTGCTTGAATTGCCGCGGTCGATCGGTGCTTCTGCTTGGGCCTTTAATGAGCCTTAATATGCGTCTCTGCTCTCCTGTATCATTTCTCCATAAACTTCATTGCCAGTTGCACGTCTGTTTAAGCAAATATGCATGGTGGATTATAAGATTACAAGATTACACGATCGCAAGGAGAGCTAAGCGCATATGTTCTTCATTGGTTCCATGCAACTCCATTTTTAATCAAAAGTTGCTTGCATGATCTCTCGGGTCCTTTGACCCGTCAACTACCACAAGACTTGGCTTCTTGAATTTCTTTTCTTACTCTTCGTTATCTCTGCTACAGGTGGCGACTGCAACATCATTCTCCAATCTTCCAACGACAACCTCCGCGCCCCACTTGTTTCCTTGAAGAATCCAACTGTAGCTAGAAATCTTCATCCGCGAACTTTAGCTTCACCAAAGAGAGATCAATTCTGCCATTCTCTCTCGAAGTCTTTCTCCCTTCAAACATATATTCATTAGTTTCTTGATTCTTGATGTTCCTCTCGGACCTCTTCGAGAAGCTTTTTCTTCCCTAAGGACCTGTTTTGTTGTCTCTGGGAATGCTGGGAAGTTTTCTCAGTGAAAGTTGCACGCATGGGCTCAGCGTACGACTTTTCAAGCCATTTCGTTGTACGTGGAAAGAAAATCGATCAGAAAGACAAAGCTCTGAATTTTGTAAAGTCTGAGAGGTGAAACCCCTGGCAACTAATCTGGCTTTGTATTTATTGACAGTGTCATCGGGTCAGAATTTCTACTTGAAGATCCATTTACAACCTACAAGTTTGCATCCTGGAGGAAGATCAGTGAGAATCCAAGTGTTATTCTCTATTATAGACTTGATCTCACTGTCAATGGCTTCTTCCCAGAATGGAGACTCGGAAGAATCCATTGCCTCCTTGAAAGAGCTAGGATCACCTTCCACAAGATAGGTAAAGAAATCTTCACCGAAAGATGTAAGAGTCCTTATTCTTTTACTTCTTCTAGGTTCACAATCAGTTACAGAAGCAGAACTAGAAGAAGAGATATCAGAGGTAGAAGGAGTGCAAGAAAGATCATTAGGGATTCTAGACTTGAAAGGAAAGATATTTTCAAAGTAAACAACATCCCTAACTTCAATAATGGTGTTGGATATTTCACTAATCTCAGATTTAACCACTAGAAATCAGTTAACATTGCTATTTAGTGCATACCTGATGAAGATAGCATCAACAATCTTGGAGCCGAATTTCCTTTTCTTCGGTTCTGGTATTGAAACCTTAGCCAGGCAACCCCAAACTTTAAAGAATTGAATGTTAGGAGTTCTTCCTTTCCAATGATCATATGGAGTAACGTCGGAGTCTCTTTGGGGAACCCTATTGAGTATAAAACAGACAGAAATGAGAGCTTCACCCCAAAGGTTTTCAGGTGCATCTGAGCTGAGTGAAATGTAATTCACCATGTCCATCAGTGTTATGTTCTTTCTTTCAGCTACACCGTTGGATTGAGGTGTGTAGGGAGCAGTTATCTCGTGAATAATGTCGTGTTCTTGGTTGAATTCTGTCATATCATTTGAGGTATACTCCCCCCATGATCAGATCTTAGAATTTCGATCTTCTTTTCGCGTTAGTTCTCAGCTTCGATTTTATACACCTTAAACCAATCGAGAACTTCATCCTTAAATTTAAGAAGATAGGTGTGACAGAATTTGGAGTAGTCATCAATCAATGCCACAAAGTATCTGCTACCACCTCGAGTGAGAACTCTGTTCGAGTCACACACATCACTATGAATAAGTTCGAGGGGTTCAGATATCCTTGTGATAGAAGGAAATGATTTTCGGGTATTCTTACCCTAAACACAGATTTCACATCTCAAAGATGTGTCAAAAGAAGACTTGGGAATGAGATTCAAGTCAATCATTTTCTTGATGGAATTGAAGTTGACATGTCTCAGTCTTCCATGCCAGATATCACAAGACTCAATGTTCAAAGCAACAAGAATAAAAATTTTATTATCAGAAGAATTTATTACATTGAGACGAAAAAGGCCATCACAAACAAAGTCTTTTCCAACGAAGATATTAGACTTGGAGATTACAAATTTATTAGATTCCTTGACAATCCTATAGCCAGCTCTAAGAAGTGAAGACTCGCTGATCAGATTTCCTTGAAGTGTGGGTACATGAAAGATGCCTTGAAGAGTCAGAATTTTCCATAAGGTCATTCTGAGATCAATACGTCATGTTCCTTTTATCTATCTAGTGGAGTCATCTGCCAGAGTCACGCTTCCTCCACGTTATTCCTGATAGGATTTAAACTAGGAGCTATCAGTACAGATGTGAATATTGACTCCCGAGTCAACCACTAGTTCGAGGAGAAGATGATAGAGTTGACAATAGGAAGAGAAGAATCTAACCTAAAGGAGTTGGAGTTCAGTTCCACCATGTTGACCTTGTGTCCGCCATTTCCTCCATTTTCTTTTGGTTGAGCTTTGACATGTTCTTTCTTCCTGTTGAAATATTGAGGCGTCATGTGATTCGTTCTTCCGTAGATGAAGCAGAATCTTCCATCAGTCTTCTGGCCAAAGGTTTTGGGTTTAAAGGAGGAACATTGAGAAGGTTTGAAAGAAGAGGAATTTGCATGGGGAGAAGAATGAAAATGATTGGGTTTTTTAAACTTCTTACCCTTGTGATTCATAAATTTCCGCCTGGGCTTATCCTCCACCAAGTTCACTTTAGCTTTCATTTTTGACTTGGTTTTAAAGTTTTGCTTATACTGATCTTCTATGCGAATCGCTTTTAGGGTTTGAATAAGGGTTAGGTCACCCTGCTTGTGACGGAGATCTCCAGTTAAAGTTGACTAGGAAGGAGGGAGTTTGTCAATAAGATAAGACACCTGTAATCGTTGGAGAATTAATTTCCTTTCGATTGAAGGTGTCAGATATAGCCTTGAAATTCATGAAGTTGATCATTGATAGGTTTACTATCAGTCATCATGAATTTATTGAAGGAGGAAGAGGTGAATCTTTCGATTCCAGCATCGTCGAGGTCATATTCATCCTCGAGAGCTATCCATAGTTCTTTAGCACTCTTATATTCGTAATAAATGTCATATCGATTATCAGAGAGTGCACTAAGAATCCTATGGAGACAATGATAGTCAATTTTCTCAAGTTTCAAATAGATGTAGGAGGAAGGAGTTGTAGGAGGAGTTTCAAAATGAGAAGATTCAACAGATAAAGGTTAGGAGAAGATGCAGGAATGGTGTCATTTATGACTGATATGAGACCTAGAGTGGTTAACCAGTACTCCATCTGATTTGCCCATCTCTTAAAATATGTGCCAGAGAATTTCTCCTGTATGACACCTTTGGAATGATCAGGGTTGGCCATATAGACGGGATGTGCTACCTGAATTCTGTATTTCAAAATTATTTTGAAAATATCAGAATTTAGTTTATATTTGTAGCTTTTAGATTAGTATTTGTAGAATAAAATAATGTTTAATCTTTCTTTAATTATGTGCCAAATAATTCAAGTAAGATATAACAAGATATAGAGTTGTCCTTTTAATTTATTTAATTCAAATTATAACAACAATAATTTCTAAAAGGTTATTCCAATTAAATTTTAGAAATAGACTAACAAGAATTAATTAATAATTGACTTGCAAAATAAATAATCCTTATAGCAAATATCACAAAATTAAATAATTTTAACTAGCCAAATTGTATTGCAAGAAGCAGTTAATTAATTGATGCATGCATGTAAAATCTTGCAATAAGTGTTTATAATATATATATATATATTTAAATAAGACAAGATTTAAATAATTTAAATTATATTGTAAAAGATTTTCTTTTGTAACAAAAAATTAATAAAATGTTGTAATGAAATCAAATGAATAAAGTTTGTAATGGAAAGAATGTGGCCTTGTAATAATTACTAAATATAAATTTAAAATGAATAAAGTTATTCAGATTTTCTAGGATCTTATATTGAAAGATTTGGCTTTGTAATAATTAGAACAAATAGATTTTATTTTGCAAGAAATTAAAAGAGATTAAAATCAGATCAAATTTTAAGAAATCTTACAACATGATAACTTACAACAATATGTTATGATAAGATCTAAATAGTCTAGAAAAATTTATTACAACAATTTTTTTGTAATGAAAAGTTTAATGTAAAACTTTCCAGGATAAATGAAAATTTGAAACAACATCTTTTAATAAATTGGTAAGAACTTGTAAACTATAAACAGTAAGAATGCAAAATTTTCCTTTTAAGATTTTTTTTATAAAATAATTGTTTTAAATAATTATCTTTACTCGCATGAAAATTATCAATTGCTTGAAACAGACAAGTAATTATATTGCATGATATAATTCTCTAAATTTAATTGCATGAATTATCAAAATCTTTCGTCTAGACTGTAGGAAATTTAACTGGATTAAAACATGCAACAAATATAGATATTTAAAACTAATAAACTACTTGTCCTAAGCATGCAACTAAAAAAATAAAATTAAAAGAAAAGAAAAGGCTGGCCTGGGGTGACGTAATCGTGCAGACGCACTGCCCTAGAAGAAAGATGGTCGGTCTCTCGTTCGGACCTTGAAAATGACCTCTTCTTCTAGCGGTAAAACCCCCCCAGTAATACATCAGCACCCAACTCAGGACGATGAGTCAGGCCTCTGCTCAGACGGAGATTCGTTGCCTGTAAGTGAATAATCAGTTTTGAGAAAACACCAAAACCCGATCGCAAGAACATAGTTTTTTTCAGCAGAATGTAAGAAATTTGTGGGAGAGAGAGGGTAATCAATTTCTGTTTCTTGTAAAAGATACGTACAGAGATAGGTATTTATAACCCTCTGCAGATCTTTCAGTTTGTAACAGCCTGAGAGAATCTGTGATCATGCGCGAGTGGTTGCAATGTGTAGATCCGATTCTCTTGAACGGGTCCAACTCCACCCGAAAATCTAAACAAAATTTTAAATAAAAATAAAAAATAAAAACCAACAAAAATGTAGCAGGTCCAACAAGCCCCTGAATCGAACTGCATTCGTATCCGCAGGTCGTGTGCGTGCGCCACCTGCACCAGGGCCGGTTCAACACGCGCGCGCGCATGTGGGGATGTGGCCTATGGCCCAACACTCATAACAATAGAAATGGGAGGAGTTGATATATACTATCCAACCTCCCATCTCTTATCCAACGTGGGACTCTAAAACCAAAGTCAAATAAGAGGGAAACTTAAGTTTTCTCTCCAACTCAAACACATCCAACACTCTCATTTTCTGATTTTATTTTTTGACACAACCAAACAAATTTTATAAAAATCTCACGCAAAACCCATCTTGATCGGGTTTCAAACCCTATTTTTCTTACAACCAAACAGAACCTAAATCTCATGCATTATAGACTCGGTGGAAAAGCTCTATTGTCTTCTTAGTTGGACCTCAATGAACGAGACTAAGATTCTCAAATATTGCTTCATTGAGATTTGCCTTTGGTGCTTGTGGTTCGCTCCCGCAATCATCTGTTCTATATCATCTTATACTCTTGTTCGCACTGGCGGACCCAGAGGTGGGCTGGGCCGGGCTATAGCCCGGCCCATTTTTTCGAATATTGTCTTAAATTCAATTTTTTTTTTTGTTCTTTTTCAAATATTGTGTTAGATCCACTTATATTTTGGTTTTCTTTTAGCAAATTTATTACTAGTTCCACTTCTTATTTAGTGGAGAATACTGTTTTATTCTTTTGGAAAATGCACACAATTCATAAGTATATGTTAAAAAAAATTGCAGCCCACCCCAAAATTTATACCTAGTTCCGCCCCTGCTTGTTCGCCTCTTTCCTCTCTACCGATACACACTACAACATGTCCTTCCCGCCATCTTTCTTAGCTTTCAATGAAAAACATCAAAATGATGAGCTCCTTAAACAGAGTAATGGTAAAGAAGGCCAAATAGCACTGATCGTTACTCGACGAAAACCCTCAGATGCTTAAGTTAGAACTATTCTTTGGAGGAAGAGCACCTCAGGTCTTAGAGACCGTGCTTCCCTCAAATTTACAAATTTTATGACCTCAGAAATTTAAAAATTGCATGAACGCGTCAAAAATGGGAGCTGAGAGGGGCGAGTTCTGCAAACAAAGGAAATGGGAGGGTCTATTGTGTCTGAAAACTTTGTTCGAATGGGTAATTGACTCCTCGTGCTGAATAGAGAATGGCGGGAACGGTGCAGATGGCAACGCCGAACGCCACACGGCGAAGCTCCACAAGAAAAATCCACCACGTAAGCTAAAATTGTTTGTTAAGTTGATATTGAAATTTCTATTTGTCATTTTTGCTGTTCGATGTTCGAGGTAAACAGTAAATCATATACACTGGCGCTCCTCCCTCGCCGCCTCGCTGCCTGTCCCTTGTTCCTTGTAATTTTATATGGCTCCGGCTTGAATCTAATTTCCTTTTTTCTTCTCATTTCGATCTCGATCTCGTCTCTTGATCCGTTCTCCTGAGAGAGAGAGAGGAGGAGGAGAGGGCGGGGAGGGGAGGGGGGGGGGGGGGGGGGTGGGGTTTATAGTGAAAAACCCTAATTCTTTGCGATCTTGCCCCTTGATCCACTCAATTGAATCATACACCGATTCAATTGATTTCGGAGTTTTAGAGAGAGAGAGAAACCCTAATGGCTGTGGTATCAGCTTTGGCGAAGTACAAGCTAGTGTTTTTGGGAGATCAGTCGGTGGGAAAGACGAGCATCATCACCAGATTTATGTATGACAAATTCGACACACTTATCAGGTAATTTCATCCGATTTACCCCGATTTTTGTTAGTTTTTTGTGCATTTCTTCAGTCTGATTGTATCGATCCAAGTTAATTTGTTCGGATTTGTCTGGATTTGGTGGGATTTGATGAGTTTGATCGCTAGATCTTGACGTGAGATGTAAGATCATGTGAAATCGGGTTCTGTTGTTGATTTGAATATATATACTGTGAGATGGGACTGGATCTAATGCGGCTTGATCTTCTTAGAGATGAGATTGCACGAGAGAGGTTCTCTGACGGTGTCAGATATCGAGCGGATTCAACCTGAAAGCTAATTTTTCGGACCTGAATTTCATTAAAATTATTTCCTTTTTTTTGGATATAAGAATTATAACTGGATATGATTCCCCATTCTATCTATTGGATAGTGCTCTCTGTATAAATTATTACACTTTATGTGAAGAGCTACTGATGTCAGTGTATGGCACAAATAGTAGTTTCATCAGTTTGTATTGGTGTTCTCTGAGATGAGTTTCTTATATATTGGCTATTGTTTTGTTTTGTAATCGAGTCTTAAGATTAGATTCTAGCATGGAGAAAGAACAAAAATTTCAAATCCAGGAACTAAAATTACATACACAAATACATAATCGTTCATCCAATCTGAGAACCTCCATCATTAAACATGAGCTTAGTTTTAAAAGTTTGACAAAATTGTTTGACATGATATAGTGCAACTTGGGATGGGGATTCTGACTAACAATTTTTTGAACTGCAGACTAACAATTTTTTGAACTGCAGAACAATCTAATTTCTAATTTGTAAAGTAGATTGACATGATTGGTGATCTAAAGTGGTTTTTGCCAATTCTGCTGTTATACCAACTTTCCCCATATATTTGCTTATTAATTCATCACTTGATAAATACACCAATTATGAATGGAGACTGTTACCATTTCTCTGTTGATTTAGATTGAAGCAATAGATGGTTGGATTACTTGTTTATGTTGTTGAAAAGAGCCTTTGTCCATGATTTATAGTTGAATGTCCACGATTTATAGTTGAATGTAATTCCCTATAGAAAATATATCACCTTTCCTCATCTTCTAGACGCTCTTGTCTCTGAGAATTGGAGGATTGTTTATTAATTGCACAAGCTAAAACAACGTGAACAATGAGTGGGTTTGTTGGCTGATAATTTAGGTACTAATTCCTTGGAGTTTGTCATAAAATTTTGTCAAATCTTTCATGGAGCTTGTGCTCCATTACTAACCCCACTTCTATGGAGGATTGTCTTGATGAGGATGATGAAAAGAAGATAGGGGCTGACCCGATTTGCTATCCTTTTAAAGGTAATTTCATTTGCCCCTAAATAGTGTTTTAGTTTTTAATACCGGATAGACAACGCTTCTCATTTTTCAAAGTGATCAACCGGGGTTGTCACACGTGTGCTCCCACTAACA
Organism: Agave tequilana; assembly: GCA_038442645.1. Taxonomy (NCBI): domain Eukaryota; kingdom Viridiplantae; phylum Streptophyta; class Magnoliopsida; order Asparagales; family Asparagaceae; genus Agave; species Agave tequilana. Next base: position 105,292 of record JAVJIF010004091.1, read on the forward strand.
GTGTTGTAAAGCCTTGGATTTTTATAGAATATTCTAGGGGGTGGGCTTTTTACAAAATATATCAGGGAGCCCCTGGTGGTTTTCCACATAATGGAACTACAGTTACGGTCACCTTCCACCAACAAGTTCTAGGGTCTACGTGCTCTTCTTCGAGATAAAACAGCCAAAACCCACTTTTCATTTTCATCTAAACTGAATAACTAATCTTAAAATCTGATTTAAACTTCTGAAATGTCAAAACTGTAAAATCATCAAAACCAACTTTTCAAATATCATCTGACACAAAATCTCATAACAAAGTCAAGACTTGAGCAAAACTCATCATAATATTAGGTTTTGGTGGTGTTTTCTTTGGCATCAAATATAGGTTGTGTCATTATTGAATCTTGGATTTGAAGGATTTCAAATTTGAAGGGTTCAGAAATTATAGGTTTCATATGTTGGGCAATTCAACATTAAGTTCCATCAACACTTGATGGGTTTCATTTGAAGGTGAATTCATTTAATTGAACTTTAATTTTTGAGATCTCAACATTTAGGAGGTTGATTTTGAAAATTACATATATGGCCTTTGATTAAAAATTTATGGGCTTTAGGTATTTTGGAGAGAAGTAAAAGAAGAACATACTATTGTAGTTAGTTACACACACCTAGTTTTCTCTAGCAAAGAGTACTAGAATAGCTGCCTATAATAGATGTGTGAGAATCCTACAATCTTACCCATAACCTCTGAGTCATTTATCTGTGCATAAATTTGTTTATTTGAGCAAAATGTGTTCGCCCTCGAGATTTTGAGGAAAACTGGTTGCCCCCTAATCTTGTGCTTGCGTGCGTGTTTATCCCTCTAGATTCCATTTCCCATCACTCTAACCTTATGTTGGACGGAGAAGGACATGTCGACACGAGCATGACACGACACGACACATATACACACAACAAAATGTGAAAAATATATAGAAAATAGAAGTATCGTGTATGTGCGGCTGACACGACACGGCTGCATATTTGAAGTGTCCGTGCTACTTAGATCTAACATCTTAGGCAACTTTACACTAACCAATTGTAACTTATTTTTCTCCTAACTTATGATAGGACCCTTCCTTTTAAAAAGGTTGTCGTTGCTTTCTATAGAGCTATACTTATCATTTTTTTTTAACAAAAACTGTTGTACATATCATGTTGGGTTATTATTATTATTTTTTTAACAAGTAGTTGTCATTTTTCTTTACAAGCACTATTGTACATATCATGTGGAGTTACTTTTTGCCATTATAAAATAAGACATTTTATTGACTAAATAGTTTTACGATTTGTCTTTCTTTCCAAACTTTGTGCTTTTATTTTCATTACAATATCAGCATTTTTACTACAAAAATAGGTGTTCTAAAGATTATCTACTTTTATTTTCAAAACTATCTACTTTCTTTACCACAAAAGTAGATACTTTTAATGTGCAAATAGAAAGTCCTAAAGTCAATCTATTTTTCTCTTCAAACTGTCTATTTTTTTTAATCGTAAAAGTAGATAGTTCCATAGAAAAGCGAACAGTTTCTATAAACACGAATAGTTGTCGTGTGGAGTTAGAATTTTGGGACTGTTATGCAAAGATTTGAATATGTGTTTGTAGAGAAAGACAACGAGGGTACAAATTCCGTTTCACAAATGTATTAGACGATAGAAATTGATGAAAAAGAATACAACAGTGTAAATGGTTGTATGACATTTCCTCCCTAATTTCTTGATGAATACAGAGATTATGATTGTATGTGATCACCACTTATCTATTGATTTTGCCTGAAACAATAGATGGTTGAAACCATTAGATAACTATTTTCTGATTGCATAAACTTTGAGGTTTTTTCTGTTCCTTAGAGCCGAATATAATTCTTTGTAGCAATTCTATACTCTTTCTTCTTTTTCTAGATTTTTTCAGTCTAAGATAATTTTGGAGGGTTGCACCTTGGTTACACAAGGTCATAATTTACGAGCAATAATGTAGATTTTTCTTACCTGCCATTTCAACTTCTATATGGAAGACGCTAATTTAGTGGGTTCATGCCATGTTGACAACTGGTCATAAATTATGTCAAAATATTTCCTGGACCCTGTGCTCCATAGTTGAACCTATTTTTTGATTGGAAATGGTTGGCTGAGATGGTGCCAAGTTGAAAGCAGGTTGTGAGTTTGTCAAAACTTCCATGCAGCCTTGTGCTCCAATGGCAAGATATGTTTGGTTGAACAAGGTTGAGACTTGAGATGATTGGGGTGATAAGAAAATCAGGCCTGACTTTAGCTGGGGCCAGTTTTTTCGATCAGCCACCTGTTATCTTTCTAGTCAATCAGGGTTCAAATATAAATAGAATTTTGCTATTAGTATATATGATTAAATTACTTTCTTAAGATGGCTGGACTAGGCCTGGATGCTTGAACAACATCACTTCTAGGCTCTGAAGTCTCTTTGGTTAAGGGTGTAAGGCCTAATTCACTTCAATTCTCTACACACTGATGTGCTGCTGAGAGCCTTACTCACTCAATGAATGTAGAGTATCTTAGAAAAGATGTGAGATTGCTGTATATAAGTGCCTATCTGGAAGAAGAAGAAACAAAGCTGAAGAGATGTTGAGATTGTTGATCTCAAGTGCTTTTCTGGAAGAAGAAGAAACTAAGCTGAAGAGGCTTGTGAAAGAAAAATGTTTTTCTGTGAATAAGAGAGTCAGCTGTTTAGTGACCAATTTGCAGCATAATGACATGGTTCACTTTTGCCTGGAAGAGAAGTGAATAGTTATAACGACCTAAGTTGCAGATTCCACACCCCTGCAGAGCGACCCTGCTTGCTTAGATGATTAAACTTGATAACCCTGTCACATCGATGACCTCTCGTGGATCTGATCACTTCAGCTTTGATGATTGATATAGTCCCTTTCACTTCCTATGAGTGATATGTCGTTGAACATTGAGAAAGCTATGAGAAAGTTCTGTGGTAGAGTGTGGCTCGAATGGTGGGCTTAACCCTATGTTGGAATAAAATTCATCTTCCACATAGCAAAGGAAGCAAATTATGATGCTTGTCCTGGAACTTTTAATTCATGAACTGGGTTGAAACCAGAGCAGAATGCCTCTGGATTGATCAGAAAACCCTTGATAACTGTCTTGACCATTTAAGGAGATTCTGAAAGTGGCACCAATTGACAGGTACAACACAATAACAGATTGTTTAGGACATTACAATGATCAGAATTTAGTTTGACCCTGGGCTTGCTAAGAGACATTTAATATTTCTGTCTCGCATTCTAATTGAGTTTCTTATGAACATTAGGAGTGGTGCAAAAATATACAACATTACTGGTACAACAAAATCAATCATTAGGGGGTATGATAATATATAAAATGTTTTTCTGGGAAAAGCGTCATGGGGAGCAAATGGATGAGGAAATGTGTTTTGATTTTAAAACTTTTGTAAATTATTAGAAATTCATGTTAGTCCCTTTATATGGTTGAGCGTATAATTTGTATTTGGGTGTGTAGAGTATGCGATAGCTGGTTAACGCCACAAAGTCATGTAATCCATACATGTAGTTTTTATTTTTATTTTTCCAATTTACTTATGAATCCTGTTCAACCATTTGCAGGCCACAATTGGCATAGACTTTCTGTCAAAGACAATGTACCTTGAAGATCGCACAGTTCGCTTGCAGCTTTGGTAAGCTTTATGTTTGTCAGCTTATGATTTGACACCTATGATAGATAGTTATCCTCACAGTTGGAGAGGGGAAAAAACTTCGCATACAAAATGAATATACATTGAAAATGTGGATGGACAAACCATTATCTTTTAACTTCAAACATATGGAACATGCAACTAAAGGAATGATCAAGGCTGCATGCGTATGCATCAAAATTAGAGAGCATAGAACAAACATGAAATAGTATCTCAAACACCCCATTAGCTTTGATATAATGTTATACTTGTTAAAGCAGGGCCCATACAGTCAGGCCAAAGGTGATAGATCATTATGGGTCCTTGTCTAAATTAGAGCCATCACAGTTTTTTGTTTTTATAATTTTGGTCTTTGTATATGCTCTCTCTCTCTCTCTCTCTCTCTCTCTCTCTCTCTCTCTCTCTCTCTCTCTCTCTCTCTCTCTCAGGGGACATTAGCGATGACTCATAAAGGCAGAGCTCTGAAGTTGTTTCCTTTCTTCTGGCTTAAAATGTGTTTTTAACCAAAAAAGGGAGTTTTGGGGGGTGCATATGTGTGGGTGTGGGTGTGTGGGGTGTGTTGTTTGTTCGTAAGCGAGTAATGAGACCGCAGGGAGGTGCAGCTTTTTTGACCTCGTATGGTGCTGGAAAGACAAAGCTTGAATATATTGTTAAAGCTGCAGAAAGACAGAAAATCTAGTAATATGAGGTATTAGGATCAGTGGATATAAGAAGATCCACTGCACATAAGACAAGTTTAAGGTCAATACTTATCAAGTCCCTGCTGGTTAGAAGTGTAAACAAGCACCCGTAAGTCTTCAACATCTCCGGGGCTGATTTTCATGGTGCTATTTTGATAAATTATTTTCCTGAGAGGAGAAATCCTCCAATTGTACTCTTGGTTTTATTGAAAATCAATTCTATTCAGTGTATCTTCTATATGCTCATTCCTCTCACAGAAATCCTTCCTGTTTATCTGTACTTGTCCACCAGTGTCCTTTGGTTGCCTGATTCTAATATGATATTATTGTCTTTAAAGTTGTTTTGACTGTTCACTCGCACATTTTTCACAATGTATCAAAGGATCAATTATCTTTATGCATGTTTCTATGGGATTGACAGATGAGCATTACCTTGTCTACTCAATTCTGGGGAAAATTTTGTTTTATATATGATTCTCTAGTTGACCAGTGTAAAATATGTGATTGTACATAGAGTAGTGTTTCAACACGTTATTCCTATTCTTAATTTTTGTAGCACTAACTGGATATAACATTTTTTGGATCTCAAAATTTTGCAGGGATACTGCAGGCCAGGAGAGGTTTAGGAGTCTTATTCCAAGCTACATTAGAGATTCTTCTGTTGCAGTCATTGTTTATGATGCAGCAAGTAAGTAGTAAATTGCTTAATTTCCTTATACGTCATGTATGAAATTTGCAAGAGATATCCAAGAGAGACGCATCCAAGACAACATTTAGAGGACATATGATCAGAAACTTAGGGGAATTTGCTTCTTAACAACAGTAATCATGAATTGTAGGAAAATAAGAAACCGTCTTCTTGCAATTTGGTGTGTCCTTTGATGTGGTTGTCTTGGATTTTATTGTTGTCAAGTGAGCACCTGCATACATAAAGGCAATTTTCAGTTTCCTTACACTAGGAACTTAATGGCAGTTATGTAACTATTTAGTCCTTATTGTTTTAGTATCCTTCATGGTCTATAATTTAGTCTTAAATGTAGCATTCTTATTTAGTTAAACCAGCAAGCTTAAGATAATTGCAATTTCTGTTATTGCATTTAACATTGCAATGAAACATGTGTTGGTCATGGTAAACCATCTACGAACAACTACCTCAAATCCGTATATGTCATCCTCTCATAAGTATCGTTCCTACTGTAAGCTAGTATAATGAAACCATTGTGCTAAATTTCTAATCAGCAAAACTGGAGGCAGGATTTTTTATGTACAGAGCATAGTTAGATAGTTAACAATTACTGAAGTTTTCATATTTATATGTTCAAAAGTAAATTTTGGGAAAAAACAATACCGAGGCCTCTCAAATATTTTGGAGCCGACCATGTGAATCTTTAATTTCCCCCCATTAAGCTGTGTTAAGGGCCATCTTCTCCTGTTAAATTAACAGCTATGTATGCTTATTAAATAATTAAATTTAGGTATAAAAAGATATATAAAGTTTATCTCAAATGAAGTTCGCATATGAATGCAATCATATGTTGTCCTGCCCAAGTACTATTGCTGTCTGGGCGAAAAAATATTAGTAGTTTAGTTGTGAGCCTTTATGGGGACCCGGTAGTGATCTTTAGTAGTTATCCAAGTCCATGGCGGGTTTGTTATCTTCACGTAGCCCTGGCACCTAGAGTGTCTCTGGCCAAGGCAACTACTTGTTCAAGCCATAGACTCCTACGCTGCACTTCCCAACTGCATCTCTTCATTACAGTTTCCCAACCCCTCTCTTCAACTCTTTTCTCTGCAAGCCTGCAACAGAGTCGGGGCCTAGCTTCCGGCGAGTTGGAGCAGCCGTGGCTGCCTCGTCGTCATGATGTGAGGTGGAGGAGTCATGGTTCCCTCGCCATCGGGATGCAAGCATGAGGCAACATAACGTCCTTGCTTCAACGACCAGTCGTTGTAGGCAACCTCGGCCCACCATGATGTGTGCCATTGGACAAAAGTCATGAGTGGATAAGAGATCCAATTTTTTTGCATGTTTGATGTAGAGGCTTGTCTGCAGTGGTGGCGGCAGCAGCGACGGTGGCGTTTTTTTTGAGAGGTGACAGATCCATTTGGAGCTCCATCGACGACCTTGTTGGTGGCCGCGTGTGTGCTACACGTGTGGAGCACTTCATTTTCTTCTTTATTTTTGACAATCAGGGGTGTGGTCGTGTTGCATTTAGGTGATGCCTTTATGAGACATAGGAGTTAATCTGTCGTATTTATCACTGTTAGGGAGGGGAACTGTGTTTATTTTACCTGAGGGAGTCATGGTAGGTGGGCTTCTCTTTTTTTGTGGGGCTTTTGGATCTCTTTATGGTGGTTTTTGAGTCCACTATTTATGTAATCATCTTATTATTCTCTTCTACTTGCTGACTTGCTTCATCATTTGTTTGGCTATGTTTTGTGTTGTTTGTGCTTAGGGTTATTTAGATATATACCCCTCAAATTTTTGGTATTCAGAAAATTATCCTTCAAATAATTGATATTAGAAATAAAAAGTTTACCCTCCAAATGATCTAAATTTTAAAAGTTTACGCCTTTTTTAGAATAAAAATAGAATTTTCTGGTTTGGTTCTACTGACTTGTCTAATTTTTAAAAAAATTGATTAAATTGTTTTTATTTAAATGATTAAACACTACATTCCAACTTAAGCCTATAGACCAATCTTCTACTCATTTATTTCTCCTCCTCTACTTCTTTCATAAATTAAACACATTTTTATTTTATTCATTTATTATAAAAAACTCATGTCAAATCATTTTCATATATGCTCTTTAAAAAATTAGAGAAAAATTTCAAGAAATTTTTAGAGTGAAATTCTAGAGAAAATGTGGAGGAATTTTAGGTTTAAGGGTATTATGGGAGTGAAAGTGAGTATACAAGAGAGAGAAGAAGATGATGAAAGAAGAGGGAGGACAAGAATTTTGGTTCTAACAAAATTTGAATTAGGTCATATATGAACAATGAAGAAAAAAAGAGAAGGGTATAATAGGTAAAACACTTTTGTTCATTTAAAATCTAGCTCTGTGTGTAAATTATCAAGATATAAAAGTTTTCGGGGGTGTATTTTTAATATCAAAGATTTGGGAGATAAATTTCTAAATAATAAAGATTTGAGGTGTGTGTAGATAAATTTCTAAATAATAAAGATTTGAGGGGTGTGAGTGTGTGTAACCTTAGTGCTTATTGATAAGTTCTTTTCTGAAAGGACTTATCCAAAAGACTTCTTTAGAAGAGGGCTCTTACAAAATTTATGGTGTTTGGTAATTTAAAACTTTAAATAAACTCTTATGGCCAGTGAGGCCTGGCTTATCGATGATAGGGTGGGAGTGGATTATGGAGAGTCCTAGTTCAAGTTAGACTAGAGGGTAACGTTCAAAAAACAACAACAAAAAAAAAAAAAACTCTTAGGGTTTTAACCAACGCTTATGGGGACATTCCCATATATCATCATAACATAGCATTACAATGAAGAGGAAATATAATCCTAGAACATGCTAGGTAGATCTTGTGATCCTTACTAAATTAATCCAAAGATTTCGTGTTGAGATTTTGACTGTTGCCCTTGATGGCATTCCACACCCAACAAGCTTGTGGAAACCCATCGCTTAAAATTTGTGTATATTGGAAAAGGAATTGTCTACATTAAAATTCATATGAATAGTAACTAGAACAATGATTCTCTAGAAGAGCAAACATGTTATCTTATGGATGAAATCTTGAGGCAAAGGTTTTATCACTTTTTATTTCTCTTCTTGTATTGTAGACACTCTGAACTAGTAAAAGCCATGCATAAGGAATGCATTTATTTTACATGAAATGAGAAAATTTAAGATGAGGACTTTCATGTGTCGCGCATTATAAGAAACAAATTGTTTGAGAGGAAGATTGTTCTTGTTATGAAATTTTGATTCTCACGTCTCAATCTTCCATGACTGCATGTAGAAGTCCACTCATTGCCCAACAATATTTAAACGAGACATAAACTGACATATTTATGTATATAATAGCATAGTAATCTAAAATTTGTGCAACTCATTTTTGCTGTTTACTTTGATTGCAGACCGACAATCTTTTTTGAACACTTCAAAGTGGATTGAAGAAGTACGCACAGAACGAGGGGGTGATGTCATCATTGTCCTTGTTGGAAATAAAACAGATCTTGTTGACAAAAGGTGACAAGTGCGGAATGTTTATTACTTTAATGCTTTTGAATGATTATATTGAATTTTAAGTTTTGGTTATTTTTAAGTGCCCTTTTCTTTTCGGTTTCTATAAATCATTGTCATGACATATGTTGGCATTTTAACAAACTGGGTAGAAAATTTTATTTGCTAACATATGCCCCATCATTAACATTTGATGTAGTAGGCATTTATTAGAGTTTTAATTATTTATTTCAGATTTATTTTCAGTTTTTAGTTATTAGGATGTATTTGGGTTTCATTTGATGGATTTGGTTGGAATTGGGTTCAATTAGGATTTAGTTAGATCATTGTATTAGGTTGTGTGTGAGCATACTATTTCTTAAATGCCTACCCCTTTAATTTTTGGCCACCATCATTGTCACAAATTATTTCTCAATTTCTGCACATTTATTATTATTGACAATGATCTAATTGATCGATGCTATTACTAAAAAAATAAGGTCTACATTCATATGATGATGTAAAGTGTTCTTAGAATAAAAACAACATGCTCGCGCTCCACGCGCATGGCTCCCTTTATTCATCAAATTAAGCACGAGCACAATTGATTCCATAAAAAAAAACATCTCATATACAGAATATCTTATATCAATACAAAGATTTAAATTATATACAAATCATACACAGAATATCTCAAGTCAATACTAACATATATATTCGATAAACTAAGATTGTAGTTTTATAGCATTATTATACTTAATAATTAATAACGTGTTCAAAGTGATACAATATAGATACCAATATCATAATAGTCATGCTATAGTTAAAAAAAATTAAACAAAATTTATAAGTATTAAGTTATTTATTATACATGAATAGCTTAATAACACGTGAAACATTTGTCACATAATAGAGTTTTATGTGAATTAGCCTTGCATTTTTCTCACTAAACCTTACCTTCATTATACATGTAACCATCAAGCACGCATTAATGTGTTGCTGCAAAATAATTTTTTCATTTTCTGAAAGCGAATTTTTATTTTATGTAAGCAAACAATTGATCAATAAATGCATAAGGAGTTATAAGGTAATAAAATTGAGAATTTAAAATAATTATACAATATAATAGTTCATAAACTCATGTTGTACCAATAAAGTCAACACTTATTTATTGAATATAAAATAAGCTATCAAGTTAATACATATCATAATATATAATATAATTATAGAATATAAAATGTCAATGATATTAAAATATATAAATATTTTATACTTAATTATACACTTTCATAGTGTATTCAATTGGTTGATATAGTATCTTCTCAACTTTATCACCATAGAGTAAAACATCTACTTGACTAGATGCATTAGCGCTTTCACTTTGTACCTGCAAAGCATATCATCAATAAAATTTATATGAATACAACCTCACATAGTCATTTGTACATATAAATACGTGATATGGTGAGCACACCTTGTTAAAATTTTTGCACAGCTGCTCTTGATATATCATACATTTGTTATTTTATGAATGCAAGATTACACTTCTTATAACATTGTAAACAATAGTAATAGTAGAAGACGTCGTCGATGTGTATGTTGATCACACTGATTTTTATTGTAAACTCAAATACCTAATTTTTTTTAAAGTACTATTAAAATCAAAATATCAAATATAAGCAATAAAATCAATACAATAGCAATGAAAATTAGTAAATATTTTTACAACACTGTGAGCATTAGAAAGATATGTTAAAGATGCAAAAGCTGAAGCAAATCAGCCACACATTCAAATTCCAAATTGATCCTGTAGAAATAAAATAACATTAAATATCGGGACATGTTTTTATAAATAACAAGTCGGTGCTAAAAAAATAGAGTAGTCACCACTTTATCATCTGTATCACAGGATACTCATCATAAATGTCAACATCAAAATATGTGAAAAAGTTGATTCTAATGTACACACACTTGTTACACGTAAAAGAAGTCATATATTGATACAATATAATATTTACAGTAGCTTTATCTATAATTGTAACGCCCCGATCCCAAGGATACGGAGACGTTATGGCGACGTACATACGCGAGGTGAAAACACGCTCACGCGTACGTTAAGCCTCAGTACATTACAATACCTCCATATAGATATGAGGTCCAGCATGAAATAAGTACAAGAATACCTGAAGAAAAAGGTCAGCGATCATAATAGATATGAATAATGGGGACAAATAAGATAACAGAAATAAATGACTAAGGTACCTATGAATAGGCCTGATGAGGAATCTCCTATGTGACTCCAAGGCACTCTCGGTACACGGATCTCCAATCTGGGCACGCAAACCTAGGGTCGTCAGAAAGCGACCTAGTGAGTGGTAAAATGAAGGAGGAGGTAGTAATATATACAATAGTACTACAATCATGATACTAATATATAATACAAGATGTGATAATAGTGATACCATATAATACGCATATACGAAACAATACAAATATATATAAACATGTTTTATTTTAATACCATCTTTACCTAGCCGGTTATCATTAGGTCATATCTATAGTCGTGTCCAGTTTATATAATAATTAATGTCGCCTAGTGGTGACGTAATAGACATGAACATGATAGTGGTGACGTGATGGAGGTGAACATGCAGATGGGCATATGTCTGCAACAATAAAATATATGCAATGCAGAACATGCATAGTATTCCACTACATACAGTATAACATATACCAAGTAATGTAACAAAGTACACTACAGATAGTGTAACAGGAAACAGGAACAGTAGCAATGTATACATGTAACATGATAGCAGATAAATAATTAGGAACAGTAACAAGTACAACTAAACATGTAGCAGGCAGGTCATGTCAAAGTCATGTCATTTATACAATAGTAGCGATCAGTAACACCTGGTATTTTAATCAATCTCTTCCAGTGTCCCATACCACTGGCAGTTCATACTGGAGCCCGCACTCCAGTCGAACCCATCCGGACATGGCCTACGGGTACCATTATCCAAACGAGAGAGTGACCAAATAACAAGTGTTCCCGACGTCACTATTGTGTATACTGTTTTATTATGTTACTTGGAAACCCATGGTCGAGGAGTTCTTATCGGGTGGATGTATCCCGTGCATACCCGGGATCACGGCCTTAAACAAGCCCCTGGCTGCCAGGACCAGGGCCCTCCGCTAAGAGGGGAGCATAAATCAAGTAACAAGAGCTCATGGAGCAATTGGTAGGCAGCCCTCCTACCGTCCCCTGCAGTGGGAAAACAATATGGATCCAGTACATCACCCGATAAGATCTAATCAACCGTCAAGTCTCCCCCATACCCCAGTTAGCTTTATGATCTGATATGTCATGTATATGAGAACCAATACAGTACATGATACGGGTAACATGATAACTGGACCTGAGCTCTGTTGATAGCATAGAACAATATAACGAGAAACGGGAACAATATAACATGAACAATATCACGAGAACAATGTAACAAGAACAATAGATGTGGGATTCCACATATCGCATATCAACAGCTCTCATGTCCAGTATCGGGAAATCCATATCAGTAACAAGAACCAATCATATATCATGAATACGGGAACATGGAACAATAATACATGTAATAATCATGGTGATCCATATAACAAGAAGATAGAAACAACACAGGTATGTGCAACTGTAATATGTAAGTATGATATGAATGTGTATGATGATCATGCTAATATGAAATGCAGTAGCCAGTGCAGTGATATGCCGAGAATCCATGTAACGAGGATAACAATACATTACATAACGGTATTTCGTGAAGTGGTGTACATGAATATGAACGGGAGACGTGTCATCGTAACTGTGCAATATGTACAAGTAATACCTATGGGCAGTGTCTAATATCATGTACAGTGAACTACAGTATCTGTGTAGCCATAAATCTGCGTAGTACTAATAGATGTAGGAACAGTGTCTAGCATGCATGCCTAGTAACAGTGTGGTGTTATAGCGTATCGGTGGATCAATATAAATGTAACGTAACTGTGATACAATACATGTGATAATCGTGTCCAAGCAGATGGTGAAATAGTGGCTCGAGTATCAGTGCCTGTGCAGGTATGATGACTGTGTCCGCGTTGTCTATGTCTGTATGTCTTGTTACTATGATTACCTCATCTCATTAACTAAGTTATCAGGTTTTATTATGCCTTAATTGCAGGGATTACAATAATTATCATGATTTACCGATAATCATATTTTATTCTTAATTAGGCAACCAAATCAAGATATTAATCATGATAAAATATAATTTATAAAAAGAAAACACTCACAAACTGTCCATAGGACTGTAGCTCTCTTCCCCACGATCGCAACGGATCCAGAATCGCCCGAATCGGAGTCCGGATGCTCTAGATATCGCTCGAATACTAAATCAGAACAAATAGGGTTAAATACGTAATAAAAATATTTAAATGTAATTAATAAAATGTCACAGGGGGTTTCATGTAAATATACCTGTAATGGGTTGTGGACGCGGGTTGGGCTCTTAACGGGTCGGGTCTGGATCCGATAACCCGACCCATAACTTAATCTTTATTGGATCGGGTTTAAACCCAACCCCACCCAAATATTGTTATTGGGTTCGGGTTATACCCGAACCCAATACAACAACAACACAACAACAACAGCAGCAGCAGCTCTTGCTGCTGCTGTTGTGAACAGGCCGGCCAGCCCCGCTGGCCGGCGATAAGAGGGGCCCGCCGGCGGCGGTCCCGGCCGCCGCCGGCAGCAGGCTCCGGTCGAGCAAAGTAGAGAGAGAGGGATAGAGGGAGAGAGAGTGAGGGAAAGCAGTTTACAGGAAAAAGAAAAAGAAGAGAAGAAGAAGATGAAGAAGAAGAAGAAGAAGTGGGGAGGAAAGAGAGGAGGAGAAGGGGCGCGGCCGGCTTGGGTGCGGTGGCGGCCGGCCACCGGCCGCGTGGCCGGAGGCGGAGCCCGGTGGCACGCCGGCCACCGGGGCGCATCATCACGCCGGCGGCAAGAGCCGGCGGCGGCTTGCCGCCTACAGTGAGAGGAAATTGGTGGGAGGGAGAGAGAGAGGAGAGAGGGAGATAGGAATTTAGAGAGAGAGAGGGATTTTTGAATTTGAGAGAGAGAGAGAGAGGAAGAGAGAGGTTTTTAAATGAGGGAGGAGAGAGAAGAGGCGGTGGGAATGAACAGTAGGGCGGTGGGGGAGAATTCGCTGGAAGGAAGAAGAGAAAGAAAGGAAAGAAAAGAAAAAGAAAAGAAATTAAAATTAATAAAATAAGATTATTTAATGCGGCTTAAAATTTGACTTGTCCCAAACGGTGCCCAAAAATTACAGAAAATAGAAAATATTACGCTGAGACGTAATATGAAGACGGTTTGTCGAAACTCAATCCGGTTTGCAAATTAAAAATCCCGGAAGCTGTCACCGATACGGGCGACACCGGTTTGGCCGGATTTTCGATAAATTCAGAAAAATCCCCAAAAATATCCGAACGTAGCTCATGTGATTCTAAGACATATGGTGAAAGCCGATTCTCAAATTGTATTCCGTTTGTGAGATAAAAATTGGAAGGCCGGTAATCGGTATCGGTCGACACCGACTACGGAGATTTTCCAAAATAGTCCAGAAAAATTCCTGAAAATCCTGAAAAATCTAAAATATTAGAAAATGATTTTTGAAATTGAAATCGGCTCAATCGGACTACCATGGAGGTCAAATCAATTTTTGTACGTCGTAGCGCGTACCGATACTGTGATACGTACACCGGAGAGCAGGGCGTTACAATAATTGTTGACAAATAAACATCACTTGCAATATTACAATATATTTACCTATATTTGTCGACAAATAAACACCACTTGCAATGATAGGTAACCATTCTTTTGTGTACATAATATAGAAGTAGATGATTCTCTTGAAGAATGTTTTCTCATAAATTAAATTAACCATATAGTGATGGTATCACTATCATCCATATCTGGATGTTTCGCTTAAATTCACCGCTTGCAGAATGAACAATGTTACTAATCTAATACTTGCTATATACACTAATATATTTGCACATGCAACAAAAGATACATGAATAAAATTTCATCAAAATAATTAAATCACACTTTAATATTTATTAATACATATTTTCCTGTATAGGTAAAAAAAAAATTACATTTATAGAAAAAAACATATCTATTAGCAAACTTCGATTTTCAATACATTTTGATAGCTTATAAAGCTTCCTGATATGATAGACTAGAGTGGGGAAATAAATATACTGATTTATTCTTTAATGGACGTTTCTTGTGAATTGCATGTGCCAAATTTTATTTGTTAATTTAAATCGAGCATCGACTATCTACATTATAATGCTCCTTATCAAGTATACATGACTTCCAAACAATCTGTCCTTCCAATGCACTGCAAATTCATTTGGCATTACAGTCTCTCATCTTCACGACCCTGAAAAATTAAAATATATAGCAAACAAACAACTCACTGTATAACACCAAGTCACCAAGACATGCAAAACTCCTCTAAATAAACTTCCATAGGAGAATTCTATATAACAAAAATATATCAATTATTAATTTATTATCATTGTTATGTGAACACATCAAGAAAAGTGGTGATTCAAGAAACAGTACCAACCTATCTTGGTCTAAGAGAACCTTGCATGGAGGTTCTCCGTACAACCTATTAAAGTTTTAGTTAGGAACTTATATGTAATTTTTTCAATTTTTTTTTCTCTATATAATAAATCTAGGCACACATCTACTAAGGTATGCCACCTTTCTCCCAACACTCGCATGGTATCAGAGTGATACATAGATGTATCGTGCAGATCCTGCTCTTTGTTCCTTACCACCACCTTCTCTGCCTCTCTAAAACCCTCATCACCACCTCCGCATCCCTCTACAACCCTTGTCATCACCTGTGCGCTTCCCTGTAGCCCTTGCCACCACCTCCATATAGTCTTAGTCCAGAGCTCATTTCTTATCCGGTCGGAGTCCGTTTTGAGTTCTGTTCAAACCGTTGGGATTCATTACTGAGCCTCAGAGCCAGTAAAGAGAATTCAAAGTGCTCGAGCAGCAGATCCGACCTTAGCGAGCCCATGTTTAGTGCCGGTGCTGTCCCTGTAGCAGAAAATTCAGTGTTTCAGGCCACATTTTCAGTCCGATTTGAGTCCAATTCGAGCCACATAGTCTTGGATAACCTCTGATCTTTATGAACTTAATTTATTCATGAGATTTTATTTTTATGACAAATACATATATATATATTGATTGTGATGAAAAGGAGGTTGAAGGGAACATGTATGCAGTTTCAGGGTTTTAATGATCATGATGAGTATGAAAGTAGAAAAATCAACTTGAATTTTCTTTAGTGTCACTACGTCCAAATGAAGCTTGCACAGAAGTGTCACTACGTCCAAATGAAGCTGGCTGGAGAAACTTATTGGTGGTGAGAAGACAGTCATATTGACTGTCGAGATTTGCTTATCTTATAAGAGTTTCTTCGTGCTCGGTATGCACCACACCTCGAGGGGTCACAATTCAGTGATCTAATCGCTGAATGTAAGGAGATCCTCATTGGTATGGTGAAGATGCTAGAAAACATGGCGGTAGAGATTATTGAATATTCAGAACTAGAGTCAAAAGTTAATGATAAATCAGGGTCAGAAGTTGTTACTGAGTTGGTGTCACAGTAAGAAGAGATTTTCCTATGACTCATGGAAGTTGTAGAGCTGCCTATTGAGACCATTGTAGATTTTCCAGCAGACCCTTCTATGGATCTAATACCAACTGTGGCAGCTATGAGGACCTTGTTTTTCTTGAGATCGTCTGATGTGTACGATCCCTTACGAATCTTTATCTAGTAGCCAAGAGATCGGTATATTGGTATATGGGTTAGATTTCAGTAGAGCTGAGTTGACCTGTTACGCTGCATGTATATTACTCGAGCTCCCATCGACGGCCACCTGCTTGTCACAGAAGCTAGTTCTGACTTCGATGTGATGTACTAGTGCTGCTGCCATGCCCATCATGGCCCGATTGAGATGCTTCATGAGGCGGAGCCCTCACTCATCAGGTTCGAGTTTCTCCCATCTTGGGAGAAATGATGAGGACATCACCAACTGCTAATTATTTTTTTATGCTTTAGTTTATTTTTGAGTAGTTATCTTTTTATGTGAGTGTTTAGTACTACATTGATTATCGCTTAGAAGTGTTCTTTTATAAAAGCCTATAAATAGATATCATACTTTTTTTATAATTAGACAATGATTAAATGAAAAATTTTCCATTTAAAAATTCTTAAGTATGCTCTTGATTTTTGGGCAAGAAGCACATAATGTAAGGGGTTATGCGAATCACAAATTTATCTGGTTCTTTAATCAAAACCCTAATTCCTCTTTTTTTTAATCCCTATTTTTCTCTTTTCTTTGAATTGAAGGCGATTGCAATCTTGTATTACATCAATATCTCTATATGTACAACATTAAAAAAAAAAATAATAAATTGTCATAAGTCATTAATAAATAGTATGCTATAACTTCATTATATTATGTCCTTTTTATTTTTAACTTTAACTTTTTAAATAGTAGACAAAACCAACCTCACCAATTCACACGAGCAGCAACCAACTCCACTTTTCTAATATAATAAAAACCCCACTTGCGAAGACCGGGTAGGGGTGCCACCGGATACGGATTATCCGCGGATATCCGCATCCGAATCCGCCTCCAATCCGGATACGGATATCATTTTTTCACATCCGTCAATATTCGTATCCGTATCCGTATCCGAAAGGTAGGTGCGGATACAGATATGGTAAAAGTAATATCTTATTCGTATCCGATCCGATATCCGAATGTTGTGTGCATCATAATGATATCGGTATGGAGAAGACTATTCTTCAATTGAATAAGGTATTAAATTTTGATATTTTGAGTTGGTGAAAAAGTAATAGTGAAAAGTATTCGATTCTTGCAAGAGCACCACATGATATTTTGAGTATTTCGACATCAACCATGTCATCCGAATCGGCATTTAGCACCGGAGGACGTGTAATCTATTGTTATAGAAGTCAAATGACAATGAATACGATAAATGTATTGATATGTACACAATAATATCATAGTATGTATCACATTGAATATTGTAGTAGATGAGATAAAAAGTAATATAAGTATTTCTGTTTAATTTATCTTTAACCATATCCATTTTTAACATATCCGATTAGTATCCGCATCCGATCCGCTAATATCCGATTTATATCTGATATCCGATTTTGGCGGATACGGATATCATTTTTCCACATCCGTCAATATCCGTATCCGTATCCGTATCCGAAGGTTGGGTGCGGATATGGATATGGTAGAGGTAATATCCGATCCGTATCCGATCCGATGGCACCCCTAAGACCGGGTCATCAAAGCTACAACAGAAATCGGTCTACACTTTAATTACAATATATTATCTATATCTTTAATATTATGTTCTAAATATGATCACAAAGTTCAAAATAAATTAAAATAGAAAACAATACAATTTCTTAACTGTTTTATTTTTTAAATATCTTTAATTATTATTTAAATTTTTATAGAAAATATGAATAATAGATAACTGTGGCAACTCATTATATTGCCATTTTTTATTTTTATTTTTGTCATTTTATTTTTAATTTTAATTTTTATATCCTCACAGATAAAACCCTAACCAATTTAGGCAAGAATGAGAATCCTCTTATAGCGTAATTCGCAACAAGGGTTAACAGTCAATTTCAAGAACTAACGATGAAGACAGAGAGACCTTGGTCAAAGAACATTCCATTGAAATTATAAAATAAAAGTTATTACAAAGTAATAAAGGAAAGAAAGATACATAGCAAATGATGTGCAATGTAATATCTAATAAAAGCAACATTTCCTTTTGATGAGGCCTTCCCTGTCCGCATTTGGTTAACAAAATAGGAAGATAAGAAGATTTGTACTCCTATATACGAGAAATAGCATTCCATTATTGTCATTCAACGAAATCGCCAGGGTTTTTTGGGTGCACACATTGTCCACCACCATGCGAAATAGATTGGTAGAGAGTGCTATTCTTACTAAAATGCCTCAGATCTATAGTTTTCGTTTCTAACTTGTTTGTTTCACTTGTAAGATTCTGATGTAGGAGAAATTTGACGAGCCAAAGGTCTAAGCACGTACCTTCTAATATATAATATAGTCATACCTTTTTATATAATATAGTCATAGATCCTTTGCTGGTATACCCTTTTATTTTCCAGATAAGTCTAGGTCATATCTATTTTTGTTATCTAGACAGCTTTAAGAGCTGAGTGTATCAGATATTAGATGTGAGAATCTCTGACATGCTCAAGAATTATGAGAACTACACCCCCCCCTGAAGCGCATACACACGCACACGCCCCACACCACCCACCCACTCAGGATTCAGGAAGCTATTAGTGAAACATGCAGAGAATCACAGGATGTAACAAGACAAAGAAAGCCATACAAGCAAACTCTAGAGTTCTCACCAAAATTTGTAAAGCACCATGATGAAGATTCCACACCACACCACCCCCAAGGAGGCAAAAACCAAAACAACAACCACCACCACCACACGCGTGCGCACCCCGCATCTTCCCTTTCCCCAATCCCAACATACCCATTCCTTATAGAGGAAGACAACTTTGATATTGCTTCACTCCATGTCAGGTTTGGCTCTCTCTTGTTTGCAGTGAAGGCATCTGTGTCCACAATTTGTCTCCTGCGAACTCCCCTACCAATTGCAAGCCTTCTCAATCTAAATATAGATTCTTTGGAAGGTCATCAACATGGAGGGGATGGGTAGGATGAAGTGGGTCTGAGAAAGCATGCAAGTCCATTTCATTGCTTGTAATTTTAGAATTTCTAAATAACGGGGTTGTTGATATATATAGCCATTTGGTTTGTTGAAATGGTATGATTAGAATTTGCAAGTACGCAAGATTTGCAATAGCAACGTTAACAATAATTGGAACTCATTCCTAGGTAGTGTGAATTCCAAAATTCTTACAAGAGATCACATGATATCACTTCCATATGAAAAGTTATCCAGTCACCTCCAAATACATCCAAGTTCGGAATTAGATTTCATATGAAATTTGCACAAAGTTTACAAGAACCAAACAACATGAATTAGATTTAGATTTCCCTGATTCTCAAATACGAGAAATTCCAAAATCATCTTGATTTCCAAGTACAAACAACCAAACAGACACTAAAGGAATTTTATCTAGATGACACACTATACATCTCCTTGATGCACATCTACGGCCAGTTTCTAGTATTATTCATAACTGTAAATCATGTCTTTTAATGAGAGCATGCTTCTAGAGGTCAGACTATAAAAAGAAGGCATGTGATTGTAGATCTCAGACAAAATTGGAAATGAAAATATCATGTTTGCAGAGATCTCTCTTATCCACTTATAATTGATTTTTATCATTTGGTTTTTGCGAGAATTCAGATTTATCTATCAGATTTGATATTGTATGCTTGCGGCATGAGGAGATATCTGACTGTGTTACTCTTGCTTTGAGATTTGAGAACTATCAGAGGTAACAGTGGGGAGAGAAACATAAAGAAATGTCAGAATGTATAAAGCTAATTAGGAACTTATGTTTGACAAGAGTGACTTATGTGCACAATTTAAGTCTTTCTGAAAGTAAACTATAAATAAAATATAGAACAGTCTAAACCTTTCTTCTTTCCCCTCTTTGTGAGTGATTCTGTCAGGGGAAGGCTGTAGAACCCCATACCTCTTGCGTAATTGCTTGATGCTTTGCTACTTTGGTAAAATGGTATTCAATAATCAGTCTAACCTATATCATATGCTATAGCATTGTGATTTAAACGCTAAGAAATAAACAATGTCAAACTAATATTGTAGTCGGGTCAAAATCCTTTGCCACCCTTGTCATTTTACTGTTTGCGGTATACTAGCTTGTTGTCAGGATGTGAGTTTGTTGGTTAATGCAGTTCAAATGCAGCCAAGATATTTAGTGTGCTGTATCTTTACTGCATCTGTTAACTGTATCAAGTCTATTCTTCTCCTCTTTTGAACAGGTTAACTGATTTAACCTTTCACTGACCAATACATTAAAACATCTGTAAAGATTCCCTTGCCACTCTTCAGTTTCAAAGAATTAATATATATCAGCTGTTAACTCAATAACTCCATTCTTTTTCCTTCAGAAATCATTCAAACTAAGGACAATGCTTCTTCTTCCTTTTATTTTTCACTTTTTTTTTTTTAGTTTTTTTACCCTCTTCTTGTTCAATATATCTCAATATAACTCTTGTACATCTCTCCATAACAACCTGTCATGCTATCTGTATTGTTTTCAACAGGCAAGTCTCTATAGAAGAAGGGGAAGGCAGGTCCCGTGAACTCGGAGTTATGTTTATAGAGACCAGTGCTAAAGCAGGATTCAACATCAAGGTTCTTGCCAATATTTTGCTACGACCACTTTTATATTTCCTAACGCTGTTAAAAAAAATAAAATAAAATGTCTCAATATTGTTAAAAAAGTTTTAGAATTAATATATCTGTGATAATATAAAATGCAGCCGTTATTCCGTAAGATTGCTGCAGCCTTGCCAGGAATGGAGAACCTCTCTTCCACAAAACAGGAAGACATGGTTGATGTAAACCTGAAACCCACGGTTAGCTCATCCCACGCCGAGCAACAATCAGGAGGCTGTGCCTGCTAGGGGAGGGGAGGAAAAAAAACTTAATGTAGAAGGTGAGACAATCTTACAGAAACTGATGCTAGTAGATACTTCAAACTTCTTCCACGCCTACAGTGCAAGAGGAATCGGTATTTTCTCGTCACTATAAGATGATAATCTACATGATATATATAGTTTTTGTCCCCATTTTTGTTTGTTGTTCTTTATATTTCTGTGCTGAACATTAGTGTGTTGATCTGATACTAACATATGTTGAATAACATCTCCCTTTCTTTTAGATTTATTTATTGCGATATACAATCAGGTATGGTTATTACTTTCTTCTATTTGGCGTAAAGAAGCTGTTTTCTTCAACCAACGACAATTACCGAAGTAAATGATTATTTTTTATTTGAAATATAAGGCGCTCTATTTATTGTAAGGAGCCAATAGAACAATTCCCATATTTGCTATTCCCTTTCTACTTAAACTTGTGACAACCACCTCAATCTGCTGTGTATCTGCAATGTATGTGTTGTGTACCTGCAAATTCTCCAGTGTACACTGTTTCTTTATAAAAATTCTGCCCATATTTGATTGGGAAGGCCATTGTTTAGTTTCATTTTTCACAGTCTCCACGAAAATTCCATCTTGAATCTTTGATGATCCTTTATGACACTAATTATTATTAGACTGCTATCCTTTCTTCCTAACTTTGGGGCTACAAGTTAATTTAAGCTCTCCTAGTTGAAATTGATGTGGGGCTTATGTTCTTTGGGATTATTGCTGGATTTGCTGGTCACGTAGCTGATGTTTTGACTGGTATAGCAATTGGTATATTGATCATGGTATTTAATTGGTAAGAAAAAAAATCACTATTTTGAATAAAAAATAAAAATAAAAGTCAAAGAAGGTCCAAACCTAGAGACCAGAGAGGGATTTAAAAAGTCTTAAAAGAGGTAGGCTAGGGTTAGGTAAGCAATGTTTGTGATTAAAGTTACAGAGAGAGAGAGAGAGAGAGAGAGAGAGTCTGTACCTCAGCCGCTAGCTGAGAGAAACTCTCTCAGCTGGTGTAACGTGACTAAATTTCAACCACTATATTGGGTGCTGGTGCTATGGTCGCAGTTTTATATGAGGACTGTGATTATGTCGTAGTGTTTTTATGAGGACTACTGCCATGGTCGCAGTCTTTTTTCGGAGGACTGTTATCATGATCGCAGTCCTAATTACACTGAAATTATATGATTTTTTAGGACTGCGACCCTGTTACAGTACGTTTGCAACCATATTAAAGTGACAGCTGAGAGAGTCTCTCTCAGCTGACGGCTAAGGTACATTTTTCTCTCACTCACATATACACCCCCCATCCAAATCTTTGATATTTAGATATTTACTTTCAAATAGTTGATATTAGAAATTTATCCGTCAAATCTCATATATTGTAAAAGTTTACCCATCTTATAAAATTTAAAGAGAATATTTTGATATGATTTTATTTAATTTTTTAAAATGACAAAATTGTCCTTATTTAAATAATTAAACACTATTTCAGGATTTAAGCCTATGGACTTGACTCTCTCTCTCTCTCTCTCTCTCACAAATCAAGCATGTTTATGTTCTATTTTTTTATCATAAAAAATTCACATATGCTCTTTAATACATTTAAGAAAAACTTATTAAAAAAAAATTTAGAATGAGATTCGAAACAAAATTTAAAGAAATTTTAGGTTTAACCGGATTACACAAACAGAGAGAGAGAGAGAGAGATGAAGGAAAGAAGGGACAAAATTTTTGATTTGGGGTTAGGTCATATACGAATAATAACGAAGAAGAAAAGAGAAGGGCACAACTCATAGAACACTCTTGTTTTTTTCTTAAAAAATTTACTTGGATGTGTAAATAATTAAGATTTAGAAGATTTTCGGAATAAATTTTTAATGTCAAAGATTTAGAGGTAAATTCTCAATAGACCCTTTTTGTCAATAAAGAAGTCAAAAGTAAGATCATTGTGTTTCCTTCTCTTTTAGAAGGAAACTGCAAACTTTTCGTACAAAATAATTTAAAACCATGAAATCTTGGGTTCCTCATTTTTGTAAACTAATCCACATGCTGAAGCTAGAACACTAGTTTGGAACACTAGCAATCAAGGTGAGTAACTCGTAAATAATAGGATTAGTTTCAAACACATTTTTTTTTTAAAGATTTCTGAGGAGTTTTAAATTACAATTGACTTGTTTACCATAATTTTAGAAATATTTGAATTGCCTATTGATTCAATTACCATAAACTTAGGAGTTGATTCATTTGCAACTGTCTTTCGTACTTAATCATCATAATATCCGGAAGAAGAATAAAAAAAAATAATCTAACCTTTTAAAATTTTCTTTTCCAAAAATTTGTAGCTCCTTCTAAAAGATTAGACATAATGATTTTGCTCTTGATTTGTATATAAATCCTACTTATCTGTCATCCCTAGCTTACTAGCTCTTTAAGACTTCAGGTCACTCTCCAGTCTCTTGTCACTGTAGCTTTGGTTTTTTGATATTTTTCTTTTTTCCTTTTTATAATAGTAACTATTTTTTTTTTTTCCTTTACAACAATACTATTGACTATGACCAATATCAATTCGGTATATCGGTATTAACGCGTACCTTTGAAATATATAATGTTATACCGACGAGCTCAAGACATTTTAAACACAAACACCGGCCAGTAAACCGACAGACTCTGAAATTTAGAAATTTGAGGACTTACCAGCGATCCAAGGGTTCTAGGATTCAAAAATTCAAAATCCACAGCCTCTTCTCAACAGAATATTAATCTCAATAAACACTTGAAAGGAAAAGGCTGGCTCCTACAATGGTTGTTCAGTTCAAGGTTGTTATGATAAAGTCTTCAACTTAAATTAAACCGATTTAAGAGCAAATTCTTCTGCTAATTTGATCTTATTTTCCACACAGAAAAAACATGAAGGGAACACAAAAAACCTGGGCAGTGCATTGGTAGAGGTAGCAGTGGCTTAGAGATGTAAAGCTCCACAAGCAAAGATTTGCAGACTATAAATTCAGGAGGAAGATGAAATTTCATTGCTTATGAAATGTTACTAGCAACCTAAAAACTTGATTCAGAAAAATGATCCCAACAATTGATAGTGCTAGTAGAGAACAGTTTCCATAGTGGGAGGAACTTGGTTATCATATCAATTAGCATACATGATGTCCACTGTTAGTACAGTATGGTATATAAAAGCACGCTCCATAAATACATAGCCAAAACTACGGCAACACGTCCACTTAAAAGTTCTCAATTGAAGCCAAATCCACATGTTTGTTAAAGCACTAATCAAATCCGAATACTAGATGCAATCATGATACCATGTACATTCATCCTCCAATACATATACAAGAGCATATAGTAACATTTATTAGATTATGTATGAACAAGGAAACACCTAATCCACTCAATAAACTATCCCAAATGCTTTGCCTATAAGCCTATAACATCCCCAATAAAAGCATCTAATATGGACTCCTTGTTCACTTGTACACATTTAATGACATAGATTTCCAAAATTTGATACTAGGATATTGTTCTCCAAATCCAGCACCTATTGATATTGGGATTATTCCTTGTTGAACACACACTTTTTTTTATTCCAATTACATGTTTGAGATATTCATTTACCTTCATTAATATGTCAATTACTAATATTTTAGCAGAGAAATACCCACAAAATATGAACTTGCATGAAATTATAATAAGCTTAGATATTATTTAATCTAAGAAGTGAGATATATTGAGCCTGAAGAAAATTGAAGCGCTAAGACTACCTCATTCAAAGTCATAAAAATTGTATTATAGGTTAAATTTTTTTACATACATACCATCATTGTACTTTTTTATATTATTAGAAACATTTATCTTGAACTTTAGATGCAGACATATCCACGTATGTATATACATAAGCACTCTTTCTTATCATTTATTTATATATATATTTTTAGTGTCATGTCGACATAGAAGAGAAAAGTTTCACATTCTCCAGGTGCTTTAGCTTATAGTATTCAATTGAAAAAACAATACACAAAAATATTTCTACAAAGAACTCACCACCCACAATCAAAAGGACAGACTTCAGCTAATGCAGACACACAAAAAAACAAGAAATAAATGTTAACCATACAGCAGAAACTATTTGATTTGACACACAAAAGTACCGTCCACAAAACAGAACTTATGGGGAAAAAAAAAAGGAGATTCACAAGTGACTGATATGCAGAAGTAAAATTTGAACAAGACTTTCTTTGTATAACACAGTTTGCTGTTGTAGGGTTTCAAACAAAATAATGCTATGGATCGAACAAAATGAGAGAGAGACAATATGGTCATACCAATGGAAGTAGGAGATCCATTGGGTGGGAATCAACCAGCCAGCATCAGCGAAAGATGATAGGCAACTGGATCTCTCGACCCATCCTCTGCAGCTACAAAGGACCGCATCCTGCAGCTAACAGGTCAATTTCACTATATTTTCCCCATCAACCCCACTTTCACAGCTACAGCTCGAGCAGCATTGTCACATGTTGGAAGATAACAAAAATTCAAATTAAAATCCTATCAACTAGCAACATAATGAAACTCAGAAGGACACCTAATATATGAACCTTAACATGATCCTACCCACAAACGGTTTAGCTCTTCAAGACACAAGTAAACAGCAGGTCTTGGGGGCCACAACTTAGCAGAAGAAGGTGATCCATTTCATATTACTCGGTGCAACAGGACCAGACCCACTGTATACGAAATAAATATGAAAGGTAGAAAGAGAGAACCATATTCCCTATAAGCCAATCACAAAAAATATGATGGCTTTTTGATACGTCACCTTGTAATGCTGGCATGTAGTTGAAGCAACTATTTCCTGGACCAACCTCGACAGATCAGCATCATATTGAATGATCAAGCATCATATGCAAGAGCAGAGCAGGAAGCATTACGTGGCCATCACAGCTATCAACTACTCCTTTTCAAAGCTCACAAAATAAAAATACCAATGGTGGGAACAAGATGAGAGTAAAAACTAAAGACTAAAAGGTTAACACTGCTAGAAACAATCCTTACCATTCTCACTAGACAAGCACAATGTTTGTCTTAACCTGGTATTAAACTGGAACCAGAACCTTATATAAGACGAAAATATCCGGACAGCTACCGAACGAGTCACCAACATCAACATCATCATCAACGAATGGAAACCATCCTCAACATCATCATCATCAACAACATCATCATCAACACCACCACACCACCAAGGACAAACAGCATCATCAAGCTCATTCATTTGCATCATCTCACTGTGTGCCGATTATCAGCTACTAGAACTCTACTCGTACAGAACTAGAAAGTGCATGATATCATGTTATCACAAATCAGATTCACCAACCAAAGTATAACACAACAAACAAGTCTAACAAAGAAAGGTAAATAAAGAAAAGCAAGTGCAGATGGAACAAAGTCCTAAAAGAATCTACTTGCTAGCAACAGTCACCACACCAGACTAAAGAAGGTTCTAGAATAGTCACAACATATGAGAAACATACATTGACCTTGTGAGGAATGTGTAACCGTCAAAAGCAATCCAGGCAACCAAATGTATCACATAGAACTCCCATGATGAAGTTCCTATAAAATGCCACCAGCATGCTTCAGATGCAACCCCAGAAAAATCCGTTCATTAATCCTGCCAAGCAATAATAAATGAGATATTATGAGTAACTCCCAAAAAGATGCAAAAGATTGAATATAGAAAGAAGAATATGATCATAAAAAGGTAAAATACCTCATCAGAGCTGCGTGGAGATGGACTACGAGAATCAGCACGGCGGCGACGTGGGGAAACACTTCGTGAAGGTGGAGATTGCTCAGCAGGACTGCGTTTGACAGGGCTTTGATCGCGGGAAGGAGGGGTCCTGCGAGGAGACAAGCTCCTAAGAGGACTAAGGCTTCGTCGAACAGGTGAAGCACTGAGAACAAATATCCAAATTAGACAAATATACCCTCGGACTGGGAACAACAAGATTCTAATGAGAAAAATCACAAATTTACCTTTCAAAGGAACGACTCCTACTCCTCCTTCGGTCATCATCATACCTGTCTCTGCCTCGGCCTCTATAATAATCAGGGCTCATACTGCGGCTTCTACTTCTACGGCGATAATCTCGATCTCTGTCCCTCTCACGATACCTGTCTCGGCCATACCTTTCCCTGCTTCGACTACGGCTCCGCCTTCTATAATCTCTGTCTCGGTAAGAATCTTCACGATATCTGAAAATGGAACAAACAGAATTGCGGGAGATGCTACTGCGTCACACCTTGGACATACCAAAAAATGTACAACATGGTATCATATAGTAAATAACGCTAACGTGCATTTTTTTCCCTCGTCTTCTTCCCTCAGCAACTACATCCAGGGCTTACCAAGCTAAAAGCAAATAGTGATAACATGCACAGAGTCACCAAACCAAGCTAAAAGCAAATAGTGCCTTGACAATATTCAATATGCTTGGGTATTAATTTGGTCTTGTTTATAGATAGGTCACGTGAAAGTCCAATTTGAAACACAAACCAATGAAGGACAATAATGCACCTAATACATCTCACCATAGGCAAAAAGCATAAACGACAGCTCTTAATTATAAAAACTGAATTTTGATTACAGACGAGAAAAAGGGTCACAAGTATTATTGCACACAGTCGCATATATTAAAAGCACATTATAAGAACATGATATTAACTTGCAAAGCACGTGCTTGTGCACAGATTTCTAATTTTATTTTATTTTTTGGAGGCAAGTCTGTGTCCATTTGCACAAATCTCTAGCACCTATTGTTGTCATAACATTCAATTGCTCTTTGGGAATTATTTTCGGTAGTAGAAAAAGGTTCATACTGTATAGGATTATGACAATGTCATTTCAAACTGCAAAGATTAGAGGTAAAAGGTTTCAGAGTACATAAATCTATTACCAAATTTGAGTGTGACACCATACCTTGGTCTGGGGCTACGGCTTCTGGACCTCTTTGTCTTGGGGAAAACTTCCACAATCCTTCCTTTCCGACTGCGAACAGGTAAAGTAAAAGGATAGCCAATTACCACAACAGTACATGTGAAAGAGGGACATAAAGAAAGCTTTCCAATAAGACTAAGAATACATATTTATGAAAGATATCTTAGTGAGGATTTAAGCAAAATGATGAAGAAGCAAAAAATCATGTCTATGTTTCCAATGATGAATTGCATCATAGCAAATTAAAATATAAGAAAATCATGTCCTTAAGGCTGAGAGTTCCATGACAATCCATGCTTTAATTTCCAATACAGAGCATTTTCAAAATCCCACTCATTTTTAAATGGTAAGATTATATTCATGCTGTTTTATCAGTTCCTCTAAGCAATTTAGATTCTCAAATCTCTAGAGGAATTCCCACCCCCACCCCAACAATTTGGAATTTAATGCATATCTTCCTTGAGTCGTCAAAGTATAATTACCATTCAACATTCCCTCACGAATCTGAACGCTCCCCAATAACAGTGAAAACATAAACCATTTCAACCTTTTCTTCTTTATCCTTCCCTTATAAGCTTGAATCCTTAAGTTCAAATATCACATTTTCTCAAGTTAATGTTACTATTACAAAAATTATTTGTAAAATTGGTGCTTCCTGGTACCGCCTTATAGTAGTGTTGCACCATCTTACCTCCAAGAGTATGGAGGCTTCCTCCAGGGTTGCAGGATCTTAAATTATGTAAGAAGCATGATAAACATATCAACCAGCCAACTTATTCTCAAGGTTTTATGGCCTGCACCCAAATAAACATAATTAAGCCTGCAAAATCTTGGGTGGATTGAGGAAACCTGACCAATCCCTTTGTGCAGCTCTCGATTTTTGTACTGCTCTAGGTGAAACCCTATGTGGATGAAAGTGACCCTATTTTCGGCATAAATACTTGTTACTTTAAGAGTCCATTCCCAAAATCAAAGTGGTACAAGCAGATCACCAAAAAGACCACTCTATTTTCATTATTTCCAAAATGAAAAGAAAAAAAATCCATACAAATGACACGTATCGGCTAATTTCCTACTTTTAAAACAACAGGACTGCAGATGATCGCTAGCATATCACAGGTAACAGAGAAGTTATCTAAAAGCAACATGATGCCCTAGAAAAGTAACAAAAAATAACACCATTTACTGTTTTCTATACATGGATAATGGCAAAGGTATAAAGTATTCATCTACACGAGATGAATGGGGGATGAAGAGGGGAAGGGTAGCAGAAATAAGAACGTACACAGCAGAAAATCCATGACAAAAAAGCATAGTCATATTCAACTCCCTTTCAGATTGTCAACCAAGTGAATGACATCCACAACCTGACATGACATACTAAAATATCTGGAAATTTTCCCAACTAGAAATTCAAACAAATAGTGAGGATACGTTGGCACTTGGCATGATATCAAGTTTATGATTACAGTTCCCATTCTACCCCTGCAGGCCCTACAAAATACCAAAAACTGATCAAGTTTATGATGGAATCTCCCATTCTACCCCTTGCAGACAATGTTGTAAAATCAAACCAGACCGGACGGTTGGACCAGGTTCAACCGGAACCAGGTACTCATGTCTGGTTCATCATAGATACAGAATTCTTCAAAAAACCATGTAAACCGGCCGGTTCATTACTGAATCGGCCAAAAAAAAAAAAAACTGAAACCGGGTGAGTTTTGATGAACCAAGCGTTTCAAGACTTAATTAGATTTTGACTCAATTTGAGTCACTCAAATGGCTGTTCATATCCCAAGAGAAAATTGATTATTGCATAGCTTTGGGATATGTACTTTGTCGATAATTGATTATTATATGACTTGGGGCTGTGTACTTTCTTGAGAAGATGAAAAAGGTTTGATGTAGCAAACTAGTGGCAAGAATATTTATGGTAGCAGTTAAGACAACAAAGAAAACAACGCAATGCTTTAGTATTGTTTTTTGGTTCATTTGTGTCTTTATTTACTATTATTAGTTTTTGGACTCAAAACTCATGTTGAACACAGTTTGATTTGTGCTTTTATTATTGGTTTGCATAGTATGGTTGATACTTAGTAGCGTTGCATCTCATTGTCTAGTGAAACTTGTAATTGATGCTTTTATTTTTCCACATGTTTTCCTCGTACTACAATCCATTGTTTTATTTTTAATTCCTTTATTTAATATCTTTTATGCTATATCATTTTCAATTTATGACTTGTTTATATTTATTTAATAGTTAAAAAAAATAAAAATCATATATTAAAAACCTGGTTCAAACCTCGTGAAGCAACGATTAAACCCAAATAAACCAGACAAGCCACTTAGCCGGTTCGGTTTCCGGTTTGATTTTTACAACAATGCCTGCAGACAATGATAAAATACCAAAAAGTGATCGTTGAAGCTATAAAATGGATCCATTTTGATGGGCATATACTGACCACTCTAAATTAAACTGCAATCAACATGCCCTACTTCATTATTTTTGTTTTAATGCCTCGGTGGCCAATTTGCAATGAGAAACCAAGAATCAACCTAAACATCAATAACACCAATGCTAAGAATGAGCATGAATATAGAAACTAATAAAATAAACTAGTAAAATTTAGGTTGAAAAATATAACGATCTCTATCTCGACAACCAAAATCGAGAATTTAAAGCTCACAACTTACATCGGTTCAGCATTAGGCCCATATTTTGCAAACTGAACCATGATGTCCCGGCCATCGACGTTTCTCCCTGAAATAAAATAAATTTCCAAATAACATCCAAAAACAAAGCAAACAACTCAAGAAATTAAAAAAAAAAAACAAAGCAAAACTTACCATCAAGTTTCTCCACAGCTTTCTGCGCCTCATCAGCATACTTATACCTCACAAAGGCAAAACCTCGCGACTCCCCGGTCCTTCAAAGAATCATCAAATAAAATCCAATAAAATCAAATAAAATGGAAAAATCGAAGAAAAACTAAACAGCCAGAAACCTCTCATGAAACCATAAAAAGGAGAGATTTTTACGGCAAAATACCTGCGATCCCTCGGGATGAAGATATCAACGACCTTCCCATACTTCTCAAAGAGAGGGAAGAGATCGTCGGCCGTGGTTCCTGCTCAAAATCACGAACAAATTAGAAAAATCACAAATAAATTAGGGGAAAAAAAAAACACAGAGAGAGAGAGAGAGAGAGAGAGAGAGAGAGAGAGAGAGAGAGAGAGGTGGGGCATTTACGGAAGGTGATGTTGAGGACGAGGAGAGAGAAGGTGTCTTTGATATCGGGAGGCCCAGATCGACCGAAGTGCGACATCTCGAATCTTCAACGAGCGAAGAGAGAGAAAAAAATTAGTGAGAGAAAGAAAGGGGGGAAGTTTAGGGTTAGGGTTTCGAACGGAGGAACGAGGACGATGGCAAAAGGTTCTTGAAGATTGGGATTGGGGACCCTTTACCGCTTCGTTGAGGGTGACATAAATAATACCTGGCTGATATTGCCACCCAAAAACTGAGGAAGGCACACCATAAATAATTACAAGTGTGCTATAATTTCTTTTGATAATTTTATCTTAGGGTCTGTTTGGATTTAAGGAATTGGTGTGAAGTGAGGAAGTAGGAAGTAAGATTTATTTCCTTTAGGAAAAAAGGGAAATGAGTAGTAAATTTTCTGGTGTTTGGATGGTTGTTGGGAAGTGTGGTTTGGAAAATGTTTTGTCGTTTCCGGTGTTTGGATGGTAATGAAAAGTGGAAATGGAAAAATTGACCACAAAGTTGACCGCAAAATAATATTAAATAAAAATTAATTAAGAAAAATAAAAAATAGATTGTAATTAGAATGCAAGTGAGATTTACCTGACCAAAAAATTAACTGTTTTATGCTATAACTTATTATAAATGAGATTTACATGACCACAAAATTAACTGTAGCACTCTGGAATTGAGAAAATGGTTGTGTAAAAGAGAGATGAAAAAGGAAAAAGGGGGTTTTCTTATTTTCCTTTTCCGGTGTTTGGATAGATAGGGAAATGAGCAATTATACTTCCCCACTTCCTCACTTCACTCCGATTCCTTACATCCAAACACGCTCTTAGGTGAAAACTCTAAAATATCTCTCTTTTTCCCACTCCTTCTCCTTCAGTGTCTTTCACGGTGACCTACCCTCCCTCTCCGGCCTCCTCCCTCCCTGGTGCTCCCCGACCTTTCCCTACCCGGCGCTCCCCATGAAGGTAACCGAAAGAGCTCATCTGTCAGGACTTCCTCAAGGAACATGTCCTCACACCCGAAACAGCCGCCAAATCCTGACAGCTGAGCTCTCTGTCTCCTACACGACCATAGGACGCGATCACCCAATACAAAGCAATTGGTGATCCGACCCTACCTCCTACCTCCCTAGACAGGGCAGTACCCTTATACATGATCCCCCAGTACTCTGATTTTATTGTCAAATAAATATTTTGCTCATAACCATTTCAACCTACTTTACTGCTGGGATTCTCTCCACTCACCGATGTTTGCCGCTCCACTAATGAGTCTTACCCCACTCGGAGACGACTGCGAACCCAGTGCCGCTGATGGGTCATACCCCCACTCAGAGTCTAATGCTTGCACGCTCCGTTGTGAGTTCCACCCCCGCTCAGGAACATCAATGCAAGCAACCGCATACGAACTCCTCTCTTGGCTAGCCTACGGAAGTCGAAACCCTTTACTATGTGTCCTATCCCCACTCGAAGTCCATACTCTGTTTGTAGGGATTTCTTCCTATTAGAGCCTCCATTTGATGTTCCGCTGATGGGTTACACCCTCCCCTCTGAACACAAACATTAGCCTACGGGTTCTCCTCATCTGACACATGGGTGAATGAACCCCTGATAGTTTTCCTCTGCCAGGTCTAAGCCGGATCATCACTCTGTTGTGGGTGCTACCCCTGCTCGGAATCAATGCATCCAATATGTCAATGGGTTGCACCCCCAATTCAGGTCCTTACCAAGTTCACAACTCCGCTGATGGGTCAAATCCCAACTCGAAAGCAACTGTGAACTCAACTCCACTGCTGGATTCCCCCACTTAGAGGCCCAACTCCCCTGTTGGGATCCCCTACTTGGAGGTCTGGACGTCATCTTGTTGTGGGTCTCTACCCCTACTCAAAGTTGAGGCATTCAATCTGTCGATGGGTCGCACCCCACTTTAGAGCCCCTTCCAAATGTGCATGTAAGCATTCCAAAAAGGTATAATTGCACGAGACATATGGTATATACATGAGGGATTCCTTGTTTAGATTATCCCTTCGATGTACTAGTTTTGTGTGATTAGAAACTAAAAAATCAAGCATTTCGGGGGAAAACGATCATCCAGATATTATTCGAACACAATCTTTGCATATGCTTGCATGAATTTCTCATCCTGGGATAACACGGGTTATGTATGTTTAGCGTATAACTGCACGAGACATATGATATATATATGTGTGTATTTCTTTATTTGGATTATCCCCTCGACGTACTAGTTTCATGTGATTAGAAATTGATTATACATAGTTTTGTGAGCCCAATTTGTGTAATTTATATGGATTATATATGTTATCCTATAACTGCGCGAGGGTTTTCTTATTTGGATTAACCCCTGGACGTACTAGTTTCGTATGATTAGAAGCTGAGTATTTTCTGTTTAATTTGTATTAGCTTTTCATTATTTTTATTATGTTTCATCTAACATTTAATATAAGATGTTCCATTGCATGCTTGTGTGTGTATCTTTCTTCCTCCCCCGAAAGTTTGCACCTTTCGCTGTTGGTATTCTCCGCTCGGAGACAGTAAAACAGACTCCAACCTACGGGCTCCCTTCGTTGTGGGTTTCACCCCCGCTCGGAATCCCTACTCTGCTGCAAGAATTTCTCTTCTTATAGTCTCAGGATCACAGCTCCGCTGATGGGATTTCTCCCACTCGAAGGCCAAAATTTTACAAATACCGTTGATGGGACTATCCTCACTCAGAAACAACATCGCAGGCTTACCAAATCATTCTTAGGATAGACCAACCATATCGGTGATAGATATCAACACTCCAAAGAGGCATAACCATATCGATTCCAAAAAAATCAATGGTAAAGAAAGCCAGGCAAGATCCATACAAAACATTTTCATCCCAAAGAAATATATATGCATTTTATTCTGAAAAATCCTTCCATTCTGAATACACTCCTTTAAATACATATTTGAGTACATCTAAAAAGAGTAATACAAAATTTCATTACACTTTTGTATTTATATTTTTTGAAAAGAAGTACGGATGATCCCGATTTGATCCCTCCACCTTGTCGCTACATCTAGCCACACCTCCAAGCTCCGAGAATACGTCCTCCGAGAATGTCCACCGAAAGACACGATCTCATTGCTCACACCACTGTTCAGATATCCCAAAAGAAGCTCCGAGAGGTTCCTTCACAAAATAAAGATTCCTCCAAGAGAATGGTTTTCTCTTCTCCACTTGGAACACGCCACCAAGGAAGCCAATCTGAACCGCCATCCTCCGTGCATCTTAAGGAGAATGATAAGGATCTCCAAGAAGACCTCCAAAGACATGGAAACGCCCCAAGCTCCAGACGGACTCTGACAAGACACAAAAGACAGTGATGATGTCACACCACGTCTCTGTGTTTCGAGGAAGAGGTCTGGCTCTGGAATATAAAGTGATTCATTAGTGGAGCCCTGACGAAAACACCCCATTATCAAGGAAGAAATCCCCAAGTTCGAGGTAGCGATGTCCAACTCGGATGGCACCTCTAAGAGGCGCAAGAAGGTGATAGTATCACATCTCCTCTAAGGTGTTCTGAGGAAAAGATTTGAGCCCCGCCATGAGAAACAACTCACCAACACAACCAGCCCAATGAGCTCCCTATCCTCCTTCCTCGTACACGCCATCAGGAAAGAGGATCCAAACCCCAAGATCGAACCTCACTCCCTAAAAGATGAGCAATCTAGAGCAAGATCACACGATCCAACGGGAGTAAGAGTAAGAGTCCTCCCTATCACCCCTGATGGCGACAACTTGTCATGATGACTGATGTGTTGGCCCAAAGGCCATTTGCCCGATATCTCCATGGTTATTTTGATGATAACAAAATATATTTAGTTATGTATTTAACATTTGTGTTTCAGAATATTTCAGGTTATTTAACAGGTTGTTTTTGACGGCTCCGCTAAAAGACTCACAAGTTTGGACGCCGCAAAAATGAAGATTCCCAAGCTATGCACAACTAGGATGCTTCGGGATCAAGATGATGATGTGAAGATCAAGACAAGATCAAGACGACAAAGAAAAACAAGATTTGTATTTTTTGTTTTTAGAAATTGTGTCAAAACCTAGATGATAGAAGTAGAGGATTGGGATTACACACACACACCTATTCAGTTTTTATAAAGGCTTCAAAAATGATTTCAAAATCCATTTCCTAACATGTTTTGGAAATTAAGTTAGAAATATTTAAGTTTTTGGAAAAACAGTTTTTGAGAAAAACAAGCTTTTATCAAAAGGATTTATATCAAAATATTTTAAACATGATAGAGTATTGACACAGGCTCATACTCTAAGTTTTTACAAGTTTAAAATATAAAACTTAAAAGATAAAACCATTTCCCAAATTTTCTGGTTCTGGCAGTTCTGATTTTTCAGAACTGACAGTGGCCGGTCGACCGGGTCGGTCGACCGGACGTGCACAGATTGTGCACGAGTATCAGTCGACCGCAACGGTCGACCGATCCCTTTGTTTTTGCTCTCGGGAAAACTCGGTCGACCGAGGCGGTCGACCGTAGGTCCCCAACGGTCGGATTTTTGACCGTTGGCGGTCGACCGTCCCGGTCGACCGGACACTGTCAAAAGTTCTGACAGTTCCAACAACTAGTTTTCTGTCAGGTTTTTGTTTTGGGATTTGTTTCCAACAGCTATGAGAGGCTGTTTTGAGTTGTTTTTGACCCCTATAAATAGGAGGTCATTTCTATTTGATTAGATATCTATCAAGAACAATTTTACAAAAGATTTTCAAGTGTTTTCCAAGTTTTCAATAGCTTTCTTTTGCAAAAGATTTCCAAAGCCAAAAATTGCCAACACCCCAACTTGTAGCCTTTACCTCTAGCTTCTCTCTAGCTTTTGCACTACACAATCCCATCAATCTACATCTACATACTTGGTTCTAGGATTGTGCTAAGTGAGCTTTTGTAAAGTGATCAAGTGTTGATCACTCATTTTCTTCTTGGAGTGAAGTTGTAGAGGCATCGGCCTCAAGGCGAGCGAGTGTGCTCAAGGTGGTGTTGAGGCATCACGAGAGACGGACAAGTGTGTCCTTGTATTGTTGATCCGGTGGGATCCTCAATAGTGGAAATCCTTCAAGTGTGAAGGCGGGGGACGTAGAGCGTGGCTCGAACCTCGGAAACATATCGGCGTGTTTGCGTTTGCTCGAATTTTCTCTAACTCAACTCTCTTACTTTATTGCACTTATATTGTTCTATTTATTGCAAATTTACATTTGTGTGAATTGTTGTGTTAGAAATTTTTAATTCCGCATAATTGTCATTTCATATAGCCATCACCTATTCACCCCCCCTCTAGGTGATCTTAATTAGTATCATAGCGATTTCAATTGGTATCAGAGCCTAACCCTACAACTTAGGTCTAACCACCTTAGGGAGATCCATATTTGGCTATATACATTTTTGTTGCATTTATATTTGCTTGTGCATTCATGGCATCCATGGACTTCTCTAGCATTAAATCCCTACCCAAATTTGATGGCTTGAACTTACCCATTTGGAAAGTCAAGATGAACTTATTTTTGAAATCCTTAGGTGTTAGGGTAGCTAGGGCCATAACCAAAGATTTCATAGAACCTACAACCGATGAGAGCACATGGTCCGAGGATACTTCCAAAGACTATGAGGCTAATGCTAGGGCACAATATGCATTGACCCAAGCATTAAATGAGGATGACCTTGCACGCATAATTAATTGTAAATCCGCATTTGAGGTTTGGAACATTCTTATTGTGACTCATGAGGGAACGTCACAAGTCAAAAGAGCTAAGGTTGACTTGCTACGTTCTCAATATGAGAATTTTTATATGTTTGATAATGAGAGCATTGATGACATGCTCACTCGTTTTACTAAGATCACTAACGCTTTATCTTCTCTAGGAGACAAGATTGACAATGACCAAAAGATTCGAAAGGTCATTCGGGCTCTTCCCAAAGCTTGGGAAGTCAAGGCAACAACACTCAAGGAGCTTAATGACAAAGAGGAGATGGACTTCTGTAACACTCCGCTCCCGGAATACGTACTTAGTTGCGTATTCAGATTTTCGGTCGTATTTTTCGATTTACTTCTTGTATTTGTTTTGTATTATGAATTATTTACATGAATGTTTTGTCTTGGATTTGGGTTCGTGGACTCGGAGTCAGCCCTAATCTGAACCGAGGGCCCGATCCTAGGGTATTGCTCGATTTGGACATTCCGGTATTCCGATTTGACCGATTTTAGTTTTAAACATCATTTTCCAATATTCTATATTTTCTATGATTTTCTGGAATTTTCCTGAATTAAATTGGAAATCTTCAAAACCGGTGTCGAGCAGTGCCGCTGACCGATTCCCGGATTTTTAATTTACAAACTAATTGGAATTACTAAAAGTGTCTTTAGACATTATTTCTTAAAATCACATTTCCTATCTAAATACCTTTTTCTGAGAATTTTACGAATTTATGAAAATTCCACCGGATTCAGTATCGGCCAGTATCGCTGGTTGATTCTAGGATTTTTAGTTTACAATCGGGATTGAATTTCTAAATTCCGCTTTCACTTTATTTCTTAAAATCATATTTTATTCTTTAATACATTTTCTGGGGTTTTTCAGAATTTATCAAAACCCGGCCGACCCGGTGTAGACCGGTATCGGTGGTTGACTTCCGGATTTTTAATTTGAAAACGGGATTTTATTTTAAAAACCGATTTCATATTATCCCTCAGGATGACGTTTTCTACCTCCGGGTATTTCTGGGGATTTTTCTGGAACAGTCGATTTTTCACGACCATATTATAATATTATTATTTTATTCAAATCTTATCTTTCCTTCTCTTTCAATCCTTTCTTTTCTCCACCGACCCTGCAGCCCACTCCCCATGTGGGAGACACCACCCCCTCTCTCATTAATTCCCTCTCCCATCACCAATCACTATCACTCTCTTTCTCCTTTTCTTTTTCTTTTTCTTTTCCTTTTTCTTTTCTTTCCTTCTTCACTTTTTCTCCCTTCTTCTTCTTCTTCTTTTTCTTCTTCTCCTTGATGGCCGACGCCCAGCAAGACGACCAGCACCCAACCACCACCGCCGGCCACCCTAGGCCGGCCACCCTCTCTTCCACAACTCCTCTCCACATCAACACCATCTTCAATCTCAATCAACCACCAACAACCTCCAATTTTCACCAAACCCATCTCACATCCACTTTCATTCTCTCCAAAATTCCCCATCACCACCCCTAATTCCATCACGATAATTACTCCATCACCACCTCCTCCTCCTTCTCCAACTTCCCAACACCACCAATCACCACCACAACCACCACCACCATCATCTTCCACCTCCATCAAAACAACCACCACCAAAACAAAACCCAACCCCCTCCTTTCCTCTTCTTTTTGGGGTGGCCGGAGCCACCCCTGGATCCGGCGCCGCCGGCGCTCTGCCGGCGGCTGCTGGCGGCCAGGGGGCCCACCCGGGGCCCCCTGTGCGTGACCTGAGAGGGGGGCACAGCCCCCTCTCTTTTCTCTGCTGGAGGGGCGCTGCCCCCTCTTTCTCTGCCGGCGGCCGGCGCCGCCGCCTGGCCGGCGGCCAGGCCGAGCGCCCCCTGAAGGGGGGGCGCTGTGTGCTGTGAGAGGGGGGCAACAGCCCCCTTCTCTCTCTCTCTCTCTCCCTGGATCTGGATCTCTCTCTTTCCTATTCTCACTCTCTCTCTCTCCTGTTCTCACTCCCTCTCTTTCTCTCTCTCTCCTGCCTTCATCTCTCTCTCTCTCTCTCTCTTGGACCTCTCACACTCTCCTGGGTCTCTCCCTCTCTTCCTGGTTCCTCTTCCTGTTCGTCTTCTCCATTTGGAAAATGACTCTTATCAGGGCCGGCCACTCCTTTTGGATTGGGGCCGTGCTCTTCTTCGTCGGCAAGACTCAAGGGCCGGCCACTCCTTTTGGATTGGGGCCGAGCTCTTCTTCGTCGGTAACATCTCCGATGATTATTCCGGTAATCGTTTACGATTATTCCGGTAATCTGTAACGGTGATGCTTACAACGACAACACTTCCATCTTCATCATCATCCCCTCTACTAATTACCATCACCATCTTCACTTCCACCATTTACTGGTTTGGATTTGGAGTTGGGCCATCTCTGTGTCTCACCCTTTCCCTGTCTCCCTCTCTTTTCCATCTGTTGCTGGTTAAACGCGGAGTTTACCTCCTGCGTCTAGGCCATTCCATAACGCGGCCTTCGCGTTATTGTATCGGCACGACGCGAAGCTAAGTGCCCGCGTCTGTGTTCTATCCTTGTTGGCGTGACGCAAAGTTTATCCTCGCGTCCGCGTTCTCATGCCCTGACTTAAACACAGGCCCCGAGCCTCGCGTTATGGCACCTTCACGACGTGATCCCCACGTCTGTGATTCCCGCGTCTGGTACTTCCCGCGACGCGATCCCCGCGTCTGTGATTCCCGCATCTGCTATTCTTGCGACGCGAACCCCGTGTCTGCTATTCCTGCGTCTGTGACTCCCGCGTCTGCGACCCTCGCGTCTCACTTTCCAAACCCGCGTCTCTTTGTGCACTCTCTCCTTTCATATGCTTCTCTCTCTAGGCTTCTGACTCTTTCTCTCTCCTCTTCACTTTCTCTCTCCTCATAATTATATATTATTTTATGGCGCGTGCGCGAGTTCCCTGGATTCCAGACTTTTCGGCAGTTCCGGTGATTTAGGCGAGTGTCCTCGCTCTCGCCTCCATTTGGGTTCCCCGCTTCGTCGGGTCGACATGTATTTTATTCCATGTTTTCATGTATCATGTATTGGGCTGAGTCCCTGTATTTGTGTATGGCCGAGTGCCAATGTCTGGACATGTATTGCTCTGTGACGAATACTTGTACTAGGGTAGTTTCATTCCTGTACACATACCATGCCTGTGATGTATTCTACTGCTTCATACCATGCGTGGCCGATCCTTCAACCTCCGGTCACTCACTATCTCGAAAGAGACGTGATTGGGACCGTCAGGTTTCCCAGTGCAGCCTCCGGTCCCTCACTGTCTCGAAAGAGGCGTGATTGGATCGTCAGGTTTCTCAGCTCCGTCTGGTGAGCATGCTTAGCGCTCAGTGCTTTATTCACTAAATTCGTTTAGGCGAGTTGCTGCCGGATTTTCTACTCGTATCTTGATCCGAGTGTCCCGGTAACTTCGCAGAGCGCATCAGTGTCTAAACTCTGTTCGCTGCCTGTGCCTCCAGCTTGTTCAGCTCCGCCTGGTTATCATGATCAGCGTTCAGCGCTTTACCACTAGATTCGTCTAGGCGAGTTGCTGCCGGATTTACCGCTCGCACTTCAGTCGAGTCGTCCCGGTAACCTCGCCAGACGCTCCAGTGTTAAATACTGTTTGTTGTCTGTGCTTCCAGCTTGCTCAGCTCCGCTTGGTTGTGCTCAGCTACTGCTTTACCACATGTCATTACTTCATACCTGTCCTTTACATGTTGCTATTTAACACATGTATATCACCTGTCAACTGATTTGTTATCACCTAACACCAGACCTGCTACCACTTGGCAAGACCTCTTGTTATGACATGACTTGCCACCGGACTTATAACAATCTCTTGACATGACTGGTTACCTGTCTAATATCTCCATCTTGTCATGCTATCACTTGACACCCGGCATGATATACTTGACTCTCATGATTATCACGATAACGGGAATGATGACCTGACATCTTGATAGTACAAACTGTACTCTGTTACTCATGTGATACCTTATAGTACGAACCAGTACTCCTGATATTCCTGACTTGCTCTTGCTCATTCCCGGAATCTGATAATCATCTAATAATTCATAAAAGGAACAACTTGCATCGGGTCGGGGGAAACTTGCGGCTATCAATATGTGTTCGTGTTTACAGTGGTATTAGGCATGTTGTGCAACTAAAACTTCCGGTCTGACCTGTGGGCCTCCAGGCGACCGAGGGGAGTGCTGGCTCCCTCCTTCCTGGTACCATCATGATAAGGGCATACATAAGTCCTCCTGTTAGCCTTGCGGCAGGTTCCGTCACCAAGCAACGGAACAATCCTGGGCCGTGGTCCCGGGTATGTACGGGACCCACTGTAAACATAGTTCGTTGATACCCCCGCTAGTTTCCAATAACAACCTTGCTTTACTCGGATATGGATCTATGTGTGCTGGGACGCTAGTTCACATAGCTAGATATCAGGGTAAGACGAGTAATAATAAGTGTCAAGATAATAACCTGCTCTTTAAGTTGTAAGTAGAGGTATGTGGAATGGGACGCATACTGAAGCCTGCAGCTTAAACGGCTATGAATCTGTGATATGCCTTACCATATTTGCTTGTCCTGGATTTACTTCGGATTTTCGGCTTTATGAGTATTATAGTATTAACTGCTCATGTTCTGCTTTATCTCTTGTATCCACCTGCCTCCTGTTCACTTTCTTATCATGCCCTGAGTACAGTCGGGTTGTATGTACTTGGATTATGGTGACATGAGATAAAGGTATATAGATGAGGGTTTCCTTGTTTGGATTATTCCTTCGACGTACTAGTCTTATGGAGCCGTGATCTGAAACCATACAATCAGATTTGCTTGTCCTCGGCTATATTCGGTTTTACCGCTATACATGTACTTACCCTTGCTCGCCACTTGGCTTTTGTATCACCACTCGCCTGGGGAGTTTCATCTGACTCCCCTGGATCCTCATGTCCAGGTCATGGAGCTTGGAGCGTGTGGATTCTCCCAGTTGCTGATCAGAGTGGCGCAGCGGTAGCGTGGATCTCCAGCAGACCATCTGAAGCTCTATCCTTCCAGGCCCCCTGTGTGCCTCTCGAGTTTCCTTTTGTAAACTCGCGAGTGCCTTTTGTACTATTCATCCATGTACATCTGCTTGTAATCTCGCAATTGCGCCTATCAGTGATGTGATATTCATGTAATATTGGATCACCTCTGGTGATAACTTTGTAATTGTACTCATTGTGTTGGAATGTATAATGCACCACTTGCTTCCGTACTCTGATTCTTGCCTGTACTGATGCTTAGCGTGTATACGTGAGGGTATTTCTGACCTGCGTATATATGTTGCAGTAACGTCTCCGTACCCTCCGGATCGGGGCGTTACAACTTCTCAGGCTTCATCGGAAATCTCAAGACACATGAGATGGAGATGAAGGTTCGAGAAGAAAGGGAGGCACCCAAGAAGAAGACAATCGCCTTCAAAGCCACTCCTACCATACACGAGGAGGACGACTCATCCGAAGATTGCGATGAGGACTTCGCCATGCTCATCCGGAAGGTGGGCAAGATGTTTTACAAGAAGGGACGGCAAAGTAACTTCCGAAGGGGGAAGCCTCAAGGAAGGTACGAGAAGAAAAGAGAAGAACCCGGTCCTTGCTTCCATTGCAAGAAGATCGGTCACCTAATTGCCGATTGCCCCGCTCTCCAAGCAACCACCTCCAAGCATGGAAGAAGAAGAAAGCTTTGGTCGCTACATGGGATGATACGGAGTCCGAATCCGAGGAGGAGATCGACACCGCCAACATGTGCTTTATGGCACAAGGTGAGGATTCATCTAAGGTATGTCTAGAAACTTCTATTGATGATGATGATCTTACAATGGATGAACTTGCTCAATTTTTTGAAGAATTGCAACATAGGTATGAGATTTCACAATCTCATAATAAGAAATTGAAAAAGGAAAATGATGTTTTGAAGAACAAACTTGAAATTTGTTTAAAAGAGAAAAATGAGTTATCTAGTTCTTTTGAAAAATTGAAAAGTGATTTTGATAAGTATAAGGTAGCTAATAAAGGAAAAACCCCCATGATTTCTAGTAATAAAAATGTTTTTGTTGAAATTCAAAAACGTGTTGATTCTTTAGATAACACTTTAAAGAAATGTGCATTTGATTTTAACAAGCTTGCATCTAAATTTCCTAAGGGAGTAGCCCAAGGGAAACATGTTCATCATAAACACTCTACACATAAACATGCACACACACATAACCATGCATTTATGTATAGTAGTGGTAGAATTTTTATTTGCACGCATTGTGGCCGCAAAGGCCATTTAGAAAAGTTTTGTTATGCTAAGAACAATGTTAAGAATAAATTTGTTTGGGTTCGCCCCGGATCTAACCCCAAAGGACCCACTAAGATTTGGGTACCAAAAGAGCCACCGAATTTAAATGATACAGGTATAGGTGGATCTACACCCTCCAAGACTTAGGAGGAGGTAGTGCCCGGGTGGTTGATGCATGGGAGCTTAAAGAACAAATCGTGCATGCATCGCTATCGTGGAGGTACCTATTTGTGGAGATTGCCCGTATTTTGGTAACATCTCCATTTAAGAGTTTAATTTTTGTATATACAATTGTTATAGGATTGCTAGTTTAATTTTATGCCTCATTGATACATGATTAGTATAAACTTGCAACTCTATCATGATTGTATATGCCATGTCCAGTTTTTGATATCTAGTTGTTTATGCAATGTTTAAATGTCCACATATATAGTTTATAATTTGTGATTATATACTTGTTTACATATACACATTATTTTCATAAATAAAAATAAACATTTGTAAAATTCAGAACTCTAGATCGTGCCCTAACTTGTTTCAACCTAAAAATCTCATTTTTTTATTCCAAAATGTCAAAACTATCAAGGCAAGAGAAAGGCAAAGCCATTGCACAACCTTCAACTCCCAAACCTAAACGTCTTTTTGTCAGTGAACTTGCTGG
Source organism: Agave tequilana (assembly GCA_038442645.1). Classification (NCBI taxonomy): domain Eukaryota; kingdom Viridiplantae; phylum Streptophyta; class Magnoliopsida; order Asparagales; family Asparagaceae; genus Agave; species Agave tequilana. The sequence goes on from JAVJIF010004091.1 coordinate 149,715, forward strand.
TAATCGTTACATCAATCTTTCCACTAGAAAAATCAACTCGGGGAGATATGTTGTCATTCAAGATTTTGAGCATTTGGATATCCTCCAAATCTTTAGGAACAATGAACTAGACGAGTTCTTAACTATCAAGGAACAAGTCTATTCCTCTCTAGTTCCCTATTTTTATGCAAACTTTTCATTTGATGGGAACCGGATCAAATCTAGAGTGTTAGGTAGGGACATCGATCTTAGCATCGGTCGATTTGCTGATATCCTACATCTCACCCCTGGTGGTGTTGATGTGTATTCCTATGACCTACACACTTTTGAGTCCTATCCTGACGGTGAGTCTGCGCTCACCGCCTCTACCTTGATCCACGGGGATGACAACCCCGGTCTAGTAAGGAACGAAGTTGTGAGTAGGTTCACTCTCACTGCTCAGGTCCTTGCTAAGATTATTTTCTACAACCTAGTCCCTAAGCATGGTGAGTATAGTAATGCTAGGGTCCTACATCTCTGATTATCTATTGCCTTCTGCGAGGCATTAAGATAAATATCCCCCGACTCATTGCATCTCATATGGCTTCTGACCAAATTCGTATGTCCGGTCGAAGTCTTCCTTTTGGCATGCTGATTACTCACATTCTCAGAGCCCTCAACTTCGATCTTTCTGCTGAGATTTCAGAAGATCCCAATATAAACATTGATGGAGTTTTGTTGAAGAGGATGGAAGCACAGTTGCGTAGATACGATCCTGAGCAACCTCCAATTCCACCTCCTGTTATTCCTGGATCTTCTTCTGCCCCAGGGTCATCTTCGGCCCCAGGGACTTCATCTGCGTCAGCCCCAGCTTTTCCTCCTGATCTTCAGTCTCTCATGTCTTCTGTGGTCCGCTCTCAGCTCGAGGCACATCAGGCCTGGATTGAGCAGCGCGATACAACTTTTCGTGCAGAGCTGGATGCACGATTTCAGCGTGAGGCCTCTGCTCGAGCGGAGATAGACTCTCGCATCCAGGGTCTTAGGAATGACATGTCATATATTGCTGACTCTATGAGATTTGTGGATGTTCAGTTTGATGCTCTTTTCACCAAATTTGATATGATTCCTCCTGATCCTACTTCCATCGCTCGTCCACTTCCCTCTTCTGGTCCTCCATTTCCTACCAGAGCTCCATCATCTGCTCCTCCACCTCGACCTCGGGTTGACAGCATTGATCCAGAGGAGGCGGCAGCTTCTTCAGAGCAAGATGGTGATGGTGACAAGACTATGGCCGAAGGCATGGAGCACTCGTCAGAGGACGGAGACGATGACGACGGTGACGGTGATGCTGGTGCTGAGGAGTGACCTCCCCTTTTGATGATGTCAAAAAGGGGGAGAGTTATTTAGAGAGTTATTTGGGAGAGTTATCTTGAGAGAGAGATTTTGTGATGCAATACTTTGTGTGTCAGTACTTTGTGTGTTTGGACATGTAGTATTTATTTTGCTTTGGACATGTATTTGGACATATTTCTACATGTATTTTCTATTATGCTTTGTGGACGTGTTTCTTTATATGTATCCTTTTGTATGAACCCATGTTCTATCTTTATCTATGACATGAGTATTTGCTCTATGACATAAGTACTTGTTGACATGGAAATATGGTGTTTGTCATTTTTTTATATATATACTATGCCTGAGTATGATTTGTGTCATTTATGATATGCATGTGTTGAGGGGAGCTTCATTTGAAGTCTCTACCCAAAATATTTTGTGATAATACATATGTTTTGTCATCATCAAAAAGGGGGAGATTGTTGGCCCAAAGGCCATTTGCCCGATATCTCCATGGTTATTTTGATGATAACAAAACATATTTAGTTATGTATTTAACATTTGTGTTTCAGAATATTTCAGGTTATTTAACAGGTTGTTTTTGACGGCTCCGCTAAAAGACTCACAAGTTTGGACGCCGCAAAAATGAAGATTCCGAAGCTATGCACAACTAGGATGCTTCGGGATCAAGATGATGATGTGAAGATCAAGACAAGATCAAGACGACAAAAAAAAACAAGATTTGTATTTTTTGTTTTAGAAATTGTGTCAAAACCTAGATGATAGAAGTAGAGGATTGGGATTACACACACACACCTATTCAGTTTTTATAAAGGCTTCAAAAATGATTTCAAAATCCATTTCCTAACATGTTTTGGAAATTAAGTTAGAAATATTTAAGTTTTTGGAAAAACAGTTTTTGAGAAAAACAAGCTTTTATCAAAAGGATTTATATCAAAATATTTAAACATGATAGAGTATTGACACAGGCTCATACTCTAAGTTTTTTACAAGTTTAAAATATAAAACTTAAAAGATAAAACCATTTCCCAAATTTTCTGGTTCTGACAGTTCTGATTTTTCAGAACTGACAGTGGCCGGTCGACCGGGTCGGTCGACCGGACGTGCACAGATTGTGCACGAGTATCAGTCGACCGCAACGGTCGACCGATCCCTTTGTTTTTGCTCTCGGGAAAACTCGGTCGACCGAGGCGGTCGACCGTAGGTCCCCAACGGTCGGATTTTTGACCGTTGGCGGTCGACCGTCCCGGTCGACCGGACACTGTCAAAAGTTCTGACAGTTCCAACAGCTAATTTTCTGTCAGGTTTTTGTTTTGAGATTTGTTTCCAACAGCTATGAGAGGCTGTTTTGAGTTGTTTTTGACCCCTATAAATAGGAGGTCATTTCTATTTGATTAGATATCTATCAAGAACAATTTTACAAAAGATTTTCAAGTGTTTTCCAAGTTTTCAATAGCTTTCTTTTCCAAAAGATTTCCAAAGCCAAAAATTGCCAACACCCCAACTTGTAGCCTTTACCTCTAGCTTCTCTCTAGCTTTTGCACTACACAATCCCATCAATCTACATCTACATACTTGGTTCTAGGATTGTGCTAAGTGAGCTTTTGTAAAGTGATCAAGTGTTGATCACTCATTTTCTTCTTGGAGTGAAGTTGTAGAGGCATCGGCCTCAAGGCGAGCGAGTGTGCTCAAGGTGGTGTTGAGGCATCACGAGAGACGGACAAGTGTGTCCTTGTATTGTTGATCCGGTGGGATCCTCAATAGTGGAAATCCTTCAAGTGTGAAGGCGGGGACGTAGAGCGTGGCTCGAACCTCGGAAACATATCGGCGTGTTTGCGTTTGCTCGAATTTTCTCTAACTCAACTCTCTTACTTTATTGCACTTATATTGTTCTATTTATTGCAAATTTACATTTGTGCGAATTGTTGTGTTAGAAATTTTTAATTCCGCATAATTGTCATTTCATATAGCCATCACCTATTCACCCCCCCCCCCCTCTAGGTGATCTCAATTAGTATCATAGCGATTTCATGATGTATCATAACAGGTCCTTCACGACGACTAATGTGGCGCACCAAACAGACTTCCGAATAGCAAAAGCCCAACCACCATTTTCTCCACCTTCGCCCTCTCCCTTTCCTTCCTCCATCTAATAAATAAGAAAAAAGAAAACATGAAGACCCAGCGGAGCAAAGAAGAGAAATTTTGAAGCAAGAGTTCCTTAAAGAAGATAGCCGAAGTGATTTTCATCTAAGGGTTTCATCCTATTTATAAACGGAAGAGAGGCCAAGCCGCCTCCAATCCAAATTTCTAATCCCTGAAAAGCCGATACATGTCCCGATATTTTTGGTCAACCGAATCAGCAAAAGATTAACCATCACCGCCAAAGCGCTAAACCCTACCTCCTAGTCATTATGACTCCTGGATTCGAAGAGACGCAAGATCCGACCCCTAAGAGATCTACCCGACCGATGTTACAGCTGGCAGCAAACAGTACAACCTGTAGTAAATCCAGAAGATCTACATTTATGACCCGGATCCTTGTCTGTCCATGAACTCCATGACGAATTTAAGGCATTAAAAGGTCTCCTACCAGTTCCGCTTTTCTGACTTCCCGTCTGCAGTCTCCGGCAAGCGAAAGAGTCGGGCATCCGTAGTGGTCAAAATTTGACCCCCGTCCAAGATGTCGATATGTATCTGTCACCTTCCAACTCTCCAAGGTGTACCAGAGCTCTCCTCTGAAGTCCATGTTATACCAGACCTCCTCAAAATCACCTTCACTTTGAGGTTCCCTCCGTTCTGAAGACTACAACTTTTAGCCAAGTAGCTTCAACAACAGATCACTCTGATCTCCGCCGACAATTACACAACCTTATTATCCTCCATATTCATAACGTGTAACGTCACTCAGCGCCGACAGTAATGGATAGTGACAGAATTCCCTGCATGCAATCCCAACAAACTAGCACCACTGATCACGGTCGTTATAATGTGCAAATCATGCAATTATGAAATTCTCACTTGTACCTATCTGCCTCCATGTCAACAACTCAGTTAAGTATAAGTAGACCTTCGACTCCAACAAAGAAGAGGTCCCCCTTTTGGACTCTAAATTCTGAACCTCGAGTCTGATTTTGTTTCGAGTCTGTACACATCCTTTAGACGCATGTAATTCTTGTTTTACTTGAGAATTATAGTGAAGCTCCTCTCCCTCCTCGTGGGTTTTCCCGATTAAGTGTTTTCACGTAAATTCTTTGTGTCCCTCTTTTCTCTGTTGTGTTTTACTTGCACTACTCTATTTCATTTCTCGCTTGGAGTGAGAATCGATCATCCATTCACATGTGACGAAAGAAGTAAGTTTACCATCAATCTTATTTATTTTTTTAGAGCGATTAATTCTAGTAAAACTTGTTACATCTCTTGAAACAAGAGAAGTTGTCATCTCAAATTGTAAAGTTACAAGTCTTTTCCTTTGCATAATATTAAACTGTTAACATACTAATGTATCAGAATATTGTTATACTATGTATGTATATTAAACTGAATACAAAATGGTTCAAAAGAAAGCATCACAATCCAGTCTTAACTCTGATGTCTCTTATATTTAATCCTCTATTTTATCATTAAGAGCAAGTTTGGCTCCCAAAAAATACAAGGAAAATTTGGGCGCAAATCCAAGTTTTTTCAACTAATTCTAAAATCTAAATCTTGAAAGTGGTTTAGAAAATAAAAACCAAATTATAAAACAGTCATCAATCATCATCAGATAACATCAATAATCAACAAAAATAAAATAAAAGTCGTCTACAATTAGGTCACACTTCAAACCCCAAAAACCACAGAGGGATCCAACACAGAAAGCCATGGCTTTTACTTTTAAACTACATAACTGATTTTCAATTTATGACTAACATCAGACTAATTGACCAACCCACTGTTTGGGTCCCAAAATACCAACACAATTCATGAGCCCGGTGAAGTTAAGTGAGGTTGGTACAGTCACAATAAAGATTACAAACATATGCACAAAATCGGCTGGTCAGTCCTCAGGCAGAACAGCTCCCCCTAGAAGAGAGGAAAATCGAACCCGGATCCTTAACTTCCACCAGTTGAAGGCCTCACGTACGCTTTGGGGGCGCATACTGCACATTGTTATCAGCACAAATGTTCTGCATCAAGAGTAGTAGTAGTAGTAGTCTGTCAGATATCAGAAGCCATTGTAAAGTGAGAATGATCATGGTTCAGGCATGGCGTACCTGGTATTCCTCCGGAAGTTCCTCCGAGACTGCAAGCGTGTAACATCCAGGGATAAACCTTCCTGTAGAGGAATAAAAGATTTTCATGAATCCCAGAACATTTTACGATCATAACTTCAAGCTGTAATCATTGTCATCCCACAAAATTGTTCCCTTAGTGAGAACCATACAACAAGTGATGGTTTACACCTACAATACTCCTATTTGTTCTTGTTACATGAGCTGATGAATTTGTCCTCATATTGAAGCCTGATGTTCCCAAAGTCTCTTGAATTACTTGGTCAACCAAGCTCTTTGATACTCCTCTCATTGCACATCCACTGTGACCATGCATTAGTGACCATGACCGATTTATCAAATTTGAAACGTGAAACCTTTATCGTTTCAGTGCACAAACTTGCTTCACAGTGAAACCTAAAACATGTTATCTGCATTTTGAGCCCAAAATCTTTTTTTGTGATGACATATTTCTTCCTACTTGCATAAATTTTAACTGAATGACGTATCTGTATTTTTCAGGAATGTTGCATTTTACGAATATGGGATATTAGTAAGATACCACATGAATGTGTATATAACAGATTGTAAATTCAGGATTATGCTGCCATGGATACAGACATAAAAATAAATATTATGGCGTTATAAGGAGGTAGGCAAGGGGGTTTTAATGGGAAGAAACAATCGAGCATTATATAGTGGCTTTACCCAGCTTAGCCTCTAGGTTACTCGGGGTGGACAAGTTTATTCCCCCTACAGCACACTCCACTTTACAATCAAAACTCAAACTAAAGGGAAGAAAAGGTCAGTCAATTCAACAAGGATTAGATTCAAGCTTAGACTCAATCCAAAACATCTTAGCAAAATTATCAAAGAAGATTGGTAAATATAGCAACTAAGCCAACTTAACCCTCTATATTAGTGGCCTAAACTCAGGCTTAGCCTGAAACAATTAACATATTGCACACCTTAAATCCACCCTACAGCAGAACCCTAGAAGCAAGAGAGGGGGCCCATTTGAGAAAAGAGGAGGTAGAGAGTTCAAGCAAGCCTCCCGTAAGTCGAACAGATCAAAAAGATTTCCATCAACCACCCCACCCCCACCCCCCAACCAGCAGTTGCCTCATCATTCCTTTATCCTTTTTCTTCTCTTTTTATTTACAGGCGGATACATAATGGTTGTATCATAAATTGATCCTGATACCTCCAGTTGTATTCATAATGGATGCATACCGATGCAATAAAAGCACCTCAATGACATGCAATGTAGACGTGCAAGGTTTCCATACAGTTCAGAAGACTCTTTTGGTTTAATGCAAGGCTTGAGACAAAGTCCGGTTTTGTTCTCGACCTCCTCCTCCAAAAAGTTTAGTTTGTTTCAGAGACTACTGATAGTTTTGTTATAAGTTCCAGTTTTGGTTTCCATTACTTTTAACAGCTATAGTAAATATATTAATATATCAAAACATAATGAAAATTATTTGTTACATTACACATGATAGTGTGGAAGATTTTTAAAATCGCATGCTAATATCTTTGCACTATAGGTAAGTATCAATTTTTTGTTCTTTGTCTCATCATGAATATATCATAGAATGAGAATTAAAATATAAGGATGTAGTTTAAATGCAAAGGGTAAATTTAGGAGCATTCAGGGGGTTAAGAATTCGGGAGCCTCACGGACTATGTTTACTGCGTCAGCTTGGGAAACCTGAAACCACTTGAACAAGTTAAATGAGTGTTAGATGGAACCTAAAACCCTGAGCCCATCCAACTTATCCTTCATTCAACATATTGAGTTAAATAGGTTTGGTTTGGATTTCCAAGTCTAAACCCAAACGCATTCATGTCTTCTTGTATTGTATGTTGTCTTGAAAGGGAAGAATTATGGAGCAGCAGCACCAGCATCTAGACCCGAGACTGCAGAAATGACATGTGGAGAAGCTGGGAGCCTGATAGTTGGCTTGATTCCCCCAACCAAAAAAAAAAATTCTCCATCCCCTCCTTCCTCTCTTTTCTTTTTCTTGTTATGCTTATTATGTACCGATCTGCTTTTCCTTCTTTTCCTTATCTAGACAAGGAAGTCTGAGATTTTGTGGTGCTTCTTTACCTGGTTTCCTTCTTTACCTGCTTCCAACTTAAACTGATTTTTTTTTAATGCGGTTCCCCAGTCAAAACTGATGCATAAGAACCAAAAAGAGGTCATTCCAGCCGAAAACTCAATCCATGGCTTTATGGCAACTCCAACTGAAGCCTATTAAATTCACTAGGAATGTCACCTACTATTGCCAACCGTAGAAGCTATAGTCAACCAATCCTTACAAGAGCCTCAACTCGAGTAAGTGCCAACTTCATTTTGGTGGAAGAAGGATTATATTAGTTATGATAATGATGACGATGATGAATGCGACTTTAAAGATGTCATGCACCAAATTTTGTGCATGACAATCTTGCCCATTCTATAATCAATTTTGAAGGCAGCAAAAAGACCACCTACACTGATAAGAATATGATCAGAAGCCAATCATTAAATTAGTTTGAAATGAACTTTGTACATTATACACCCTGTTTTAAATATCGGCCGAGTCGGCCGAGATATCGTCCGATATCTCCTTTTTTACCTGCTACTAATACGATATAGAGAAATCGTTTGCCATATCGTTGGTAGCAAAAAACGGCCGATATTTGAAATATCGGCCGATAAATTTCCCGATATCGGCCGATAAATCACTCGATATATCGCCCGATATGAAATAACTTATTTATTGCACGACTGAGTGCAAATGTACATTATTTTTTATTATCTTTGCATGCATATTACATCATTTTTATTAGGTAGATGATATCTATGACACTAAACTAACTTTTAGTTATCAGTATTTCATTATATATAGTGTCCAATATGAAAGCCCGATATGCGCGCGTATCCCCGATATCTCCCCCGATATCCGATATCCAATATGAAAACCCCCATTTGATACGATCCCGATATCCGATATATAGAACCTTGATTATACATGAACCATCAGTTAAGGGCTTTAATACAGGATGATGCACAAATCATTAACCAACATATTCAATCCTAATAGGACGACAGATGACTTACGTGACTGCACAAATCAGAAATGCATCCCACAATGTGTACAGCAATTACAAGTTCTAGACACATAAACAGATCCTTACATGACTACGTCTGATGTTTAAATCAAGTGGGAAAGTAGGAACAATGTCAATTCTCTTGAAAGAGATGGGGTTCAGGTGTAAGATAGTAAAAAGCCTTAGGGAAATGAATTTGCATCAGAGGAAAGAAAATAGGAGCGAGAAAGGGGGTGTTAGGTACTGCTCCAAATCTTTGAGGGAATCTGGTAGGTGAATTTCTACTTAGGAGAGCTTTGCCAAAGGGATTTGAAAGCTCATTTCCAGCAGTAAACCAATGCACCATACATAATCTTTTATTATCAATATATGTATTGGGCTTATTGCCTTGGAAATAAAAAAGGTAATGTTCTATACCATCAAATCCTCTATAATCTACAATGAAGTCTAATCAAGTTCCTGATATGTGCAACTGACAAACCCAAAATTTCCAGCTCATACATTTAATCTAAATAAAATAGACACCAACTCATATATTAGAGAAAGAGAACAAATAAATTCTTATATAAGTAGATGCAAGTAGAGAAAGAATAAGATGTCACATCTATATTGTTGCATAAGTAAGAATAGAGATATCTTAAGGAGTTGGGAAGCCTCAATATTTCTGCAAAGTAATTTCAAAAATATCAATCAAAGGCACCAATCAGTCAAGTGGAGTTTTTCCAAAGCACAAAGATGCTTTCCACAGCATTTATGACAGCAGTGATTGAAGATGTTTTGCACAAAATATAACAAAACTTATTGGGCATGGAATCTTCACTACAGAAATTATAAGATAAGAAAGGAGTTTCATTGTCACTTTTAGTATAAACTATACAGAGGAACATAAAACGGTAAACATTGCAAAGATAAAGGCATGCATGGTACAGCATCTACAAAAGAAATAATCTACAAGTGTTTATAAAACATTTAATTGCCACAACATAGTTTGATGGTTGCAACAGTTACATTTACCTATTCTCAACCATCGAGCCGCCCAACTTCTACTTGGGTCCATGACTGAAATAATCCTGTGGACAAGGAAATCAAGGATCACTCAAATTCATCCTCCCCTTATATATATTCAACTAGAAATGAAAGAGAGAGAACATTTGGAACATGATTGAAAGTTAAAAATTTTCTCATGCAGGATATCTATGACACAACAACAAGGGAAAGAAAATAGCACAAGACAATGAACGAGTGATGTGTGTGTGTGTGTGTTTTTGTTTTGGGGGGGGGGGGGGGGGGGGGACACTCTGATCATTGTTCTTACAACAGAAACAATTCTCATTGCTCATCTTCAACCAATAGTTCTAGTTATATTTCTCAGATTTCTAATTTCTACTTTATCCACTTTGTTTTTCTTTAATGATTTTATCCATTGCTGTTAGAAATAAGCAAGTTAGTTAAGGCTCTAACAATGGCTGAAGTCTAAAGAAAATACCATGTAATCTATGATATGTAGGACACTTCTCCCACCCAAAACCTCGCGTGTCTTGACACATGCGAACATACACGCATGTCAATCTGTGTCTCACATTTACAAACATGAAAACCATTATTCACCTAAAATATGCATAAGATGAAGTATGATATGATCTCTTTTGACAAATCTTAGCTATTTTATAGCTCAAGTTACTAAAATTAGGTTCTATCATATGTGTAATAAAATTAAAGATTTGGAGGAATTAGAGAGTTTAACCATCCCTCCTTGATTTATTTATACTCCATATTATATATTTTACACGTAAGTCCACACATATAATATATATACAAGTGTTCTACATAGTCTTTTTAGTGGCCGCTTTAGTGAATGGTAGTAAACCGCTACGCTTTAATCCGATGCAGAATAAGAAAGCGAGTGAAAGTTGTAGCGGGCGCTAAAACGCCCGCTAACCCGCTAAAGCAACCTTTTTATCCTGAAAAAGAAGGTAAAAAGCAGGTTAACACCAAAAGATCCTATTGAAACTTATTATGTGCAAAAAGGCCAACCCACTTAAAAAATATCTCACCTACCATCGATTCTTGTCCTAAAAAGTCAAGCAACACTTCAATTTTCATGGCTTCTCTTTTCATATTAGATTCTTTTTAATGTTTTCAAGTTTCAAGTTTCAATTTTTCAATAAGATACTTGAGTTTTTTTCCTCGAGCAGTGAAGATTCAAGAAAACTCTCTCACCGATGGCTCATAAGTCATTACTTTGATTCTATTATGATTTGAATATCACTTATATATCTCTTTTATCTCTTTCACTAATCCAAATTTTCTATTTTTTTATAATTTTTCAAAGCACATCTAATATATGCATATACATAAATTTTGTACATATTAGTTTGTATATTTATTTATTTATTTAAATAACCATCCGCTTTAACGGCCACTAAAGCGGCTGCTCAGGGACATTTGCTTGTTCACTACACTTCCCACTACACAGAACATTGAAATATAATTCTCTAATTCTCCCCCTCTAGCTGAAGCGTACTACAAATAAACTCTAGCCGGCTACCTGTATCTTTCCATGAGATTTCATAAGTAAATTTGCTAAATAAACTCTAGCCGACTACCTGTATCTTTCCATGAGATTTCATAAGTAAATTTGCTAACCGGTTAGCTGACGACACATGCCTTGTCTGAATAATATTCTCATCTATAACCTTCTATCATATAAGATAGCAGTTTACCTCAATATGCTTTGTGCATTCATGAAACACAAGATTTTCAGTAATGTGAATAGCATCTCGATTGTCACAATACAACCACACAGGAGACTCTGAACTGAAACCTAGCTCAACAGATGAGTACTCAACTAGGATACAAAATCCTCTCTAACAAATACAGATTATCCTGTAATGGATTGTCTATCAACGGGTGATCATGTCATCCGTATAAGGAAAACCATCTAAGTGAGTCCAGAATCTAAGTAAAAATGTCCTTCTCATGGAGCCTTCTTCAAATACGTTAGTATTCGTACTATTGTGCTATTGCATTCTAACGACCCGTCCTAGATGCAGAAAGAAACTGCCTAACAACACCCACTGCAAATGAAATATTAGGACGATGGGCATATTATATGTAGTCATTCTTATATTATGCATATCACCATAAACTCACACAATATGCGCACATACACGTAACATCACATGTAAAACAATGCAATTTTGATGGTTATTCGTGGTCATCCCTATTGTATTATTTTTATAGAGGGATGCATATGCAAGGTGAATTTAGAGGGAAATGTATGCAGAAGAAATATTGGAGGACAAATATTACTAACATTTGTAAATTTGAATTCCAGGTGTACGAGGGATGTTATGCAAAAGTTTTTTCTATTAGAGGGTTTATGAGTAATTAGTACAAGATATAGATCAATGACACAAATGATCAACCAATAAGGGAAATTGGCAAATATACATAATAGATTGCTGGGTGTATATATGAAAAGAACTATTCAGAGGGGAAATTACCAAAAAAAAAATTTTTTTGATTCACTTGTTACTTTTACAGGGAGTACGAAACAGTACAATCAATCATATACATGTAACTAAGGAACTACATTTAACCAATGCACGTGTGGACATTGCGAAGCCACCAGTCCTAGCCTCCGAGAAGCAGTCTGTGTCATACATAGTAATTAGTAATAGATCTCATGTTCCATGTAAGCCACAGCAACATTCTGTAATATGGATATGCAATCATGTCCGTTCATCAAGAAAGAAATGTATAGATACATAAATGATGACATGAAAACTAGCGATCTCCCAAAGGGAGTATGTGTCATACATAGTAATAGTAATAGATAAATATGCCATGTAAAACACACATATATATTGTAACATGGATATGCATCATGTTACTTTGTCAAGAAAGAACACATAAATGATGACATGAAAATTAGTGATGGTGATGGCCCACCCAGTAAAATTTGGAGTAGTGCAGTTGACAACATTATCATGCTCTTTCTCCATATCGAGGAAGGGACAATTTTCACAGCCTGATTCTCTGAACTGGATAAAGCAACAAATAGAGGTATTTCACTTCTGAGTATTGAGTTAATACAAGATGGAGAAAAATACCACAAAATGATGCCAAACAAAGTCTTATGCTCTCTGAGTGATGGGATATTATAAATACAGAATTCTGAATATGTGCAACATAGCAAAATTACCATGAAAAATGGGGTCTAAAAAATGAGAATGAAATCAGAAGAAAATATTTTCTACAAAATACAATGCAACCTAAGCAACAAAAGAAAAGGCGATTAAAACCCATCACGCAATCCAAGCAGGTAACTTATAGCACCAGATTAAAAGATTAACTTTATAGAGTAGACAATACTTATACTTCAGTAACATTTCTATAATCGATATCACAAGTCAGCTTTACAAGTTCTGTATCTGCTTATTTTCTTTTAAGCCTCCCAGTGAGCAAGTTCTCCAATCTATCTACTGCCGACATCCTACATTGTTTGGCCCACCCTTTCCTAGCAGATGTGACCACCTTTCTTCCAGGAGCTCACCAAATTATGAACTAATCATCAGGTGTATAAATAAATAAATGTAACCACCAAGTTGTGTCACAATACCAACTGTTTCAGTTGACTGACCACTTCCTCATCATTTGTATTTGATGGTTAGTTATTAGTAACATAGTTTTTGGAAATTGACAGTGACCAAGTGCAAGAAGATCTCATTATCCATTTCTTTGTGCTTCAAAAACCATAGGCATGGTACTTGGAAATGTTGTAAAAGATCCAACCTTACAAACCTCACAAACCTACATAATAAACAAGATATTTATCCTTCAACTATAACAAATATCCAATTGTATGGAATTGCCATGGATACATGTAAGAACATTTAATATATCAATGTTGGGTAACTGATTAACTTGATTCTATCAAAATTATTTGAGAACTTCACTGTGCAATTTTCAGCCAGAGTGGGCATGACCATACAAGTAACAGTTTGCAACAAGGAAATCAGAACATCCACTTATTTTGTTATGCAAATTGAGCTCATGCAACCATTGAAGCACAAGCAGAATTAAAAAAGCTGACTGTATAAAGTGTTATGCAGAAGTAGAACAAGAGCTTTAGTAAAGAGCCTTGTCTAGAGGAATGACTTGGCAAAAAGAAACCAAGGTTATATTGTCAAAACATCCAAAACCATATATTGTTGTTTTATAATGTCAACAGCACAGCAGAAGTGAAGATTCAACATAGTTTTCTTCAAGGAAATAGAAGAATGAAGTTTATGATGAGTTTAATAGGCAATATGAAATTTTATGGGAAAATCATGAAAATGAAGGCAAAATTAGACTAGTCTAAGCATGAAGAAGAGTTTCTTTCCTATAAATCAACATTTGGCAAGTTCAAACTAAAACCCAAATTTAAGTTCTGATATCAAAACAGGCTACGCATAGCCTCCATATTTGCATGTTTACCGGTTTTTAAGCTAAAATCCAAGGCCTTTTCCATAGGAAAGTGCTAAGAAATACTAGATCAAGCAATCGATAATGGAGATTCTTCTAAAGTGTTACTTGTGTGTTTTCTTTCCCAAAAGAAAAAAACAAAGGTAATATGTCGATCAGCGTCAGTCTATGGCACTGCTCAAAGTAAAATACTGAGGGTTTCTAGGCCCATCACAGGAAACCCGCACCCCAAATTATTAACACCCAAAGATTTAATCTCCTCACACACTAGAAATGCAAACCCCTTTGGCTAAGCTCAGGCTTAAAAGAACTAAAAAAACCAAGCATGGTTTAGTCAAGCTCATCATGCACAGGGTTATCAATAGCAAAAGTAAGAGAATATTGGGTGATACTAGAGATGCAGGGACCAGTTCTTTTATCAAAATTCTAGTAGTAGTAAAGAACTGATTAGTTTGAGGGGACTTCATCAATCCATTACCATTATATTGTTTAATGACTAGTGGATAGAATCATTCTTGGGCTAACAAACTTTGGTCGCCAAAGGAAAACGCTAATTAAGTTTCAGTCAGAAGGCACCACTTAACAAGTAACACTGATCGGAAAAGAGTCGATGCAAATGGATAGTATGGCTTCTCCAGAAAGGAAAATTGGATCGATATTGCTTTTTTGTTGAAACCTAGCCTTGAAAGTTGAAGAAATGTGATTTTCTTATGACCTCTATCTTTGGTGGCTCATTTAAGAGCATGATAACGATTCTTGAAAATCATAAAAAGGATGAATATATGCAATTGCAAGAACATTAGTCATAATCCTTCAGGATTACTCTGTCAACTATGTTGACGAGATAAAAATTCTCAAGGGGTCAACTTTCTCAGTTTTGAACAATTTAAGTCTCTTATCTTCTATGACTTGTAAAATGAATTTCTTTCTTCAAGTCAACTGAGAGGTTTCAAATGGACTTTCTAACTTCAGTTAGCAATTGCAAAGCATTCCATAACTAGAAGAAGCATGGAATCATTTTCCCATCAGGATAAAATCCACTGTGAAACATAAGGCTTCAAGTAAGATCTAATTTTTTTTATGGAAGGTTGTAAATCTAGTTTAGTGCCTATTCCTGATGAGAAAAGTACACATAAGAGAGGGGTTGCCTTAAATCCTAAAAAAGTAGCTAGTGCAAATAGGAATATGTACCTCATTGTTCATGCAGTTTAAGCTCATTGAACCAAGGAGCAACCCTCAAAAATTTACCTAGTCTAAAGAAGAGTCCAGAAAAAGGAAAAAATGATAAATTTGTTATGGGGAAAGATGGTAGATTCACTGTGCAAGACAGTGGGATAAAGAAACAATTTATTGAAGGTAAGCAAGTTTTGTGCAGGTTACTAAAATATACATGGATAATTTCCCACATCACTCCCACAAAATTGATGTCAGTTTCTCATAGATAATGTTTAACATCATCAAGTCCACAAACAAATCCTAAATCCTAAATCCTAACTACATTATGAAAGTATAAGAACCTTGCACCAGCTAACCCAAAAAAAAAAAAAAACATCCTATGTTATCTTCTACAATCATGGAGACTAGCTTTCCCTGTAAAAATTTACAAATTTTTTTTTTCACCACCATGCATATTTCCAAGGTTGATCATCCACACCACATATACCATGTGAACTACTGGTGAGAAAATTTTGCTTTTGAGGTGCCCTAAATTTTGTTGTCTTTCAATTTTGAGGAATTTTTCACTGAAACTGCTCAAAATCCATCATTCCCTTCTTGTAAGTTCATCAAAACCTCAGTTTGCGCCTTTTTGCACTTTTATACATCAGAAAACTCTAATGTCTAAAAAATTAAGCACTTATAGAATCTATTACACGATTCTGATAGAAAACCCCAATGCAATTAGTTATCAAAACCCTAGTTGATAAGAAAGGAAGAGAAAGAGAAAGAGTGATACCTGATCGTAGGTCTTGACGAGTCGGCATCGGAGGCAGGCCCTGAGCTCATGGCCAAAGCTCGTCGGAATCTGAGCGAAGCTCGCCATCCTGTCCTCTTCCGCTATGTAATCGCTTCTCTTCCCACTCGCCATTGTTTCGAGTTTCGACTCTCTCTCTCTCTCCTCTCTCTCTCTCTCTGCGAGCAAGGGTTTCAGCAAATCATTTTCAAGGCGTTTATATAGGCGAGTAGGGTTTCGACGGGTCGGATTCGGGTCGGATTAGGACTCGGAGTATTAAATATTTTTTTATAGAAAATAATTTTAGTAGAATAAAATAAAAAAATATAATAGATATGTCTTTCTATTTAAAAAATCAATTTTTTTATTTTTATTTTTAAATAATTAATTAACTTAGATTAGAAAGCTCATTAACTCATCTGATTTGCTTTAGGCAGAATTCTTAGAATAATGATGTATCCATCATCAATACACCTGAATCAAATCAAATTAGTACTCATAATTTTAGAAACACAAATTTACACAAGATATGACTTGAATGTAGTAAAAATTAGCCTGCTAATAAATTTAAATAATAATAAAAATATTTGACAATTTATATCATACTTTAGCTAAGATTGAATATCTTCTTAACGTTAGAAAAATAATCAATTATATTGATATAGGTGGAAAGATAAATAAAATATGAATTTTTTTTTGATCGTATAATTTTGTTCGTATAAAATTAGTTTAGGTTCATAAATACTTTTACTTTTTACTTTCTACTGAAACCCTTTATAAAATTCATAAGTGTTATCTTACCTATTATTAAAAAAAACTAGACCTAAACTATGATTACTTACTAATAAGATGAATAGTCATAATTTTAATGATAAAAATTCTGCTCAAAATATGAATTATAATTATAAATAATTAAAAGGGTATTTCGCTACGCCTTCCTATGTCAAATTGTAATTAAGAAAAAACTCAACTTCATAATTTTGTTCACTTCAACCACCACTTTTTTAAAAATAAGGATGTGTATTCACGTGTCAAGCGTTCGGCAAAAGACAAAAATGTCCCTAAGTAATTGCTTCAAAAAAGCAGACTACTTTGAAAATGCCCAATTTCTGAAGACTGCTATAGATTGTCTAAAAATCACTGAGGACAAGTCATCAGATAGCAGAGTCTATACTTTAGACGCGAGGATAATTAAAGTCTTTCATGCAACGCCAAGATGTAAAGCTCGAAGCACGCGTGTCAGCATCACTGCAATGTCAAAACACGAGATTCGAAACCTGCGTCTCAGCATCACTGCAATGTCAAAATGTGAGGCTCGAAACCCGGGTCTCAATTTCAGTGGCACCCTGATCCGGCGGGTACGGGGACGCCGCTGCGACGTACATACGCAGGGCAATGGTACCATCACGTATGTACGTTAAGCATCAATACAACAAAAAACAGGGATCAGAGTGCGGAAATACGTGGTGTTATACATTCCAACACAAAAAGTACAAGTACTTAGTCATCACATATTGTGACATAATATTACATAAATATTATATGTAACACCCCGAATTTTTCAACCCTGATTTAATACTATATTCCTTGAGTATTGAGATTATAAAGAATATCAGGAATTTTAATTTGGTTATATATTTATGTGATAATAAATTGAAAATTTATCAGGGAAATTTGAAATGAATTAATTGGAAGTATTTAAATAGCTATGCATGTTAAAAATATTTATATGTAATAGTGATAATAATATTGGTGATGTATACAAGAATGTATTGTATATGTTTATGTGTATAATGGTATTTCATGGAAAGATACAAACTATATAAGTGGAAAATAAAGTTTTATTTTATAATGTAGGGTGGAGATGAGAACTAGGGATTTAAAGAGTGAAGTAGAGGGTAGAGATTTAATGAGATTTGTGTAGGAGAGGTGGCAATTGGAGAGGATCTTATGATGACAAGTGGCAAATAAGGCAAGTATAATATATATAGATAATTATTTATAATAGGTAGGGAGAGAAATCAGTTTATTTTCTCCCCCAAATCTCTCTCTCTCCTCACGCAGTTTTCCCCCTCTCTCTCTCTCGCGCGGGTGGCCAAGGAGGCGCGGCCAGGGCGCGGCCGGGCGCGGCCACGCGCGACCGGAGGCGCGGCCAGCGGCGGCCAGGGCCGCGGCAGCGGCCGGCTAGGGCGGCCGGACTTCGGAAATTTCGGCGGTGAGTGGGGTTTTCCTTTTTCTCATTCCTCAAATTCAATCAAATTTTATTTTTATTCCTAGATCTTGATCCTTGATTTGAGTAGAATTGTTTCCCTTGAACTAGTCATGTGTATATATTCCTTGAAATCCCTTGGCAATGCATGTAATGATCAAACCTTGATCTCTAAATTTATGAGAAAATTTAATTTGCACCTAAATGATGGGTAAGGAGGTTGCGTGTTAAGGTATGATTTTAGGCTTGCTATTAATGGGTTAATTCGATTGTATTTATTAATTAATGGAAGGTGAAAGATTTCTATAGTAGTAATAATGTAGTGGAGGAGACCTTAATTTGACCAAGCTTATCTAGTTTTCAATTTTCAAATTCGGAGGAATTTTAAGGCACATATAATGATCAATTTGTGTCATCTAAGGGAATCCCCAATTTACGATTCCCCCATATTTTCTTTTAAAAGTTTCAGAATAAATTAATTATTTTGAGTGAATAGAGAATACCCCTTATAGGTGCAGGAATTTGTTCAGGATCATAATCTGTAAATTTAAGTGCAGATCAGCAGTATGTTGGGGTTTAATGGTATCATGTTTTATACCGTTGGAAAGATAATCGAGTCTACTTTCCAACGGTTCATACCATACCCTCATCGGATAGCTGTAACTTAGGCTATGACTGAAACATTGAAGGTTGGTCAAAACTGTCATGCTGCAGAATTCAGCACAGCTGATAGGTTTTTAAATTTCTGGAGCAGTTTGGTTAATGTATGATAGCGTGAAACACAAGGTACGTGGGTAATACACACTATGTACACATAAGACGAGAGAGTTTGTTATGTAACTCTTAGACCTTATCACACATAAATATGAAAATCCAAGAAAGAAATTGGGGAATACGATCATAAGAGTCTGACCGTCCTCAGAAATTTTAGAGGCTGAGGCCTTAATTATTAAACTATCGGATGCCTTCGATTCTTGCCTTCTTTCTGTTCAGGTTTCTTTCGTTGCATGAATATTCATATACTCTCATTGAGATATTATCTTTTCGTGATTTATTTCCTACCTCACTCACTGAGCTGTCGAGCTCACCCTCCCACAGATTGATATATTGCAGGTTGCTTGGAGGCAGGGGTCAGGTCTATGCTGCGCAGGGTTCGTTCTGTATCAATCCAACTCTTGTATCTTGGAACGCTTGGATTTTTTTTGAATGATACATGTGGGTCGTGAGATAGACTATTAATCTTGTATATATATAGATTTGGAGAACCTTATAGTAGTTTCATTTCAAGTTGACATTCGAGATATCTTGTATTGGGTTGTAGTAATAATATGTATATTTATCAACATGATGCCATGTGAAGTTGAAAGTTATCATTCCCGAGACTCTATGGATGAATAGAAAGAAACTCTAGAATTCATATTGATATGTTTCTTCATAAGTAGGCTGATGTTAGCCGAGATATATCATATCTGTATTGGATATTATATCCGACCAGTAATTACAAAGGAGGTGCTGCCGAAATTTTTAAGAAATAAGGAAATAATTTGATTAATCGGCTTTGTAAGATGGATGTTATGTAAATTGAGGATTTATTAAACTGGGACCGTTACAAATGGTATCAGAGCACAGGATATAGATGAAGGATAAACTTAGAACGAATAGTAGAAGAGGATTGGATTGATGGGGGCTGATTTTTGGAATTATTTGCATGTTTATGCCTTGTATGTATGTGAAAACATTGTTTGACTTGGTTGGTTTAAGGAGGGTAGGAGTTCTTACGTGTATGACTAATCCTGAAGCGCGGGATATTTGGTCACTACCTTATGTTCGGATTATGGTACCCACATGCCAAAATTCGGATGTGTTCGGCTGAGGGTGTGGGCCCTCAGAACGAGCTGCTAGTGGTATGGGACACTGGAGTAAGGAAATGATTAAAATATCAAGCGAGTTAAGATTAAGTCGGATCGTAAGAATATAGTATAGGAAATTGTTCATGAAATACCAAGTTCTTGAGGAAAAGGATCGAAAGGGGTCTTTTATGAAAGTAAGAATTTGAAGTATATAAGAGAAATGCAAAGTTTTATGCTTACTTACTTCAGGTAGCAAGTTTCGAGGACGAAACTTTTGTAAGGAGGGTAGAATGTAACACCCCGAATTTTTCAACCCTGATTTAATACTATATTCCTTGAGTATTGAGATTATAAAGAATATCAGGAATTTTAATTTGGTTATATTTTATGTGATAATAAATTTGGAAATTTATCAGGGAAATTTGAAATGAATTAATTGGAAGTATTTAAATAGCTATGCATGTTAAAAATATTTATCTGTAATAGTGATAATAATATTGGTGATGTATACAAGAATGTATTGTATATGTTTATGTGTATAATGGTATTTCATGGAAAGATACAAACTATATAAGTGAAAAATAAAATTTTATTTTATAATGTAGGGTGGAGATGAGAACTAGGGATTTAAAGAGTGAAGTGGAGGGTAGAGATTTAATTGAGATTTGTGTAGGAGAGGTGGCAATTGGAGAGGATCTTATGATGACAAGTGGCAAATAAGGCAAGTATAATATATATAGATAATTATTTATAATAGGTAGGGAGAGAAATCAGTTTATTTTCTCCCCCAAATCTCTCTCTCTCCCTCACGCAGTTTTCCCCTCTCTCTCTCTCGCGCGGGTGGCCAAGGAGGCGCGGCCAGGGCGCGGCCGGCCGCGGCCACGCGCGACGTGAGGCGCGGCCAGCGGCGGCCAGGGCCGCGGCAGCGACGGCAGCGGCCGGCTAGGGCGGCCGGACTTCGGAAATTTCGGCGGTGAGTGGGGTTTCCCTTTTTCTCATTCCTCAAATTCAATCAAATTTTATTTTTATCCCTAGATCTTGATCCTTGATTTGAGTAGAATTGTTTCCCTTGAACTAGTCATGTGTATATATTCCTTGAAATCCCTTGGCAATGCATGTAATGATCAAACCTTGATCTCTAAATTTATGAGAAAATTTAATTTGCACCTAAATGATGGGTAAGGAAGTTGCATGTTAAGGTATGATTTTAGGCTTGCTATTAATGGGTTAATTCGATTGTATTTATTAATTAATGGAAGGTGAAAGATTTCTATAGTAGTAATAATGTAGTGGAGGAGACCTTAATTTGACCAAGCTTATCTAGTTTTCAATTTTCAAATTCGGAGGAATTTTAAGGCACATATAATGATCAATTTGTGTCATCTAGGGAATCCCCAATTTACGATTCCCCCATATTTTCTTTTAAAAGTTTCAGAATAAATTAATTATTTTGAGTGAATAGAGAATACCCCTTATAGGTGCAGGAATTTGTTCAGGATCATAATCTGTAAATTTAAGTGCAGATCAGCAGTATGTTGGGGTTTAATGGTATCATATTTTATACCGTTGGAAAGATAATCGAGTCTACTTTCCAACGGTTCATACCATACCCTCATCGGATAGCTGTAACTTAGGCTATGACTGAAACATTGAAGGTTGGTCAAAACTGTCATGCTGCAGAATTCAGCACAGCTGATAGGTTTTTAAATTTCTGGAGCAGTTTGGTTAATGTATGATAGCGTGAAACACAAGGTACGTGGGTAATACACACTATGTACACATAAGACGAGAGAGTTTGTTATGTAACTCTTAGACCTTATCACACATAAATATGAAAATCCAAGAAAGAAATTGGGGAATACGATCATAAGAGTCTGACCGTCCTCAGAAATTTTAGAGGCTGAGGCCTTAATTATTAAACTATCGGATGCCTTCGATTCTTGCCTTCTTTCTGTTCAGGTTTCTTTCGTTGCATGAATATTCATATACTCTCATTGAGATATTATCTTTTCGTGATTTATTTCCTACCTCACTCACTGAGCTGTCGAGCTCACCCTCCCACAGACTGATATATTGCAGGTTGCTTGGAGGCAGGGGTCAGGTCTATGCTGCGCAGGGTTCGTTCTGTATCAATCCAACTCTTGTATCTTGGAACGCTTGGATTTTTTTTGAATGATACATGTGGGTCGTGAGATAGACTATTAATCTTGTATATATATAGATTTGGAGAACCTTATAGTAGTTTCATTTCAAGTTGACATTCGAGATATCTTGTATTGGGTTGTAGTAATAATATGTATATTTATCAACATGATGCCATGTGAAGTTGAAAGTTATCATTCCCGAGACTCTATGGATGAATAGAAAGAAACTCTAGAATTCATATTGATATGTTTCTTCATAAGTAGGCTGATGTTAGCCGAGATATATCATATCTGTATTGGATATTATATCCGACCAGTAATTACAAAGGAGGTGCTGCCGAAATTTTTAAGAAATAAGGAAATAATTTGATTAATCGGCTTTTGTAAGATGGATGTTATGTAAATTGAGGATTTATTAAACTGGGACCGTTACAAATGGTATCAGAGCACAGGATATAGATGAAGGATAAACTTAGAACGAATAGTAGAAGAGGATTGGATTGATGGGGGCTGATTTTTGGAATTATTTGCATGTTTATGCCTTGTATGTATGTGAAAACATTGTTTGACTTGGTTGGTTTAAGGAGGGTAGGAGTTCTTACGTGTATGACTAATCCTGAAGCGCGGGATATTTGGTCACTACCTTATGTTCGGATTATGGTACCCACATGCCAAAATTCGGATGTGTTCGGCTGAGGGTGTGGGCCCTCAGAACGAGCTGCTAGTGGTATGGGACACTGGAGTAAGGAAATGATTAAAATATCAAGCGAGTTAAGATTAAGTCGGATCGTAAGAATATAGTATAGGAAATTGTTCATGAAATACCAAGTTCTTGAGGAAAAGGATCGAAAGGGGTCTTTTATGGAAGTAAGAATTTGAAGTATATAAGAGAAATGCAAAGTTTTATGCTTACTTACTTCAGGTAGCAAGTTTCGAGGACGAAACTTTTGTAAGGAGGGTAGAATGTAACACCCCGAATTTTTCAACCCTGATTTAATACTATATTCCTTGAGTATTGAGATTATAAAGAATATCAGGAATTTTAATTTGGTTATATATTTATGTGATAATAATTTGAAAATTTATCAGGGAAATTTGAAATGAATTAATTGGAAGTATTTAAATAGCTATGCATGTTAAAAATATTTATCTGTAATAGTGATAATAATATTGGTGATGTATACAAGAATGTATTGTATATGTTTATGTGTATAATGGTATTTCATGGAAAGATACAAACTATATAAGTGGAAAATAAAGTTTTATTTTATAATGTAGGGTGGAGATGAGAACTAGGGATTTAAAGAGTGAAGTGGAGGGTAGAGATTTAATTGAGATTTGTGTAGGAGAGGTGGCAATTGGAGAGGATCTTATGATGACAAGTGGCAAATAAGGCAAGTATAATATATATAGATAATTATTTATAATAGGTAGGGAGAGAAATCAGTTTATTTTCTCCCCCAAATCTCTCTCTCTCCCTCACGCAGTTTTCCCCCTCTCTCTCTCGCGCGCGGGTGGCCAAGGAGGCGCGGCCAGGGCGCGGCCGGCCGCGGCCACGCGCGACCGGAGGCGCGGCCAGCGGCGGCCAGGGCCGCGGCAGCGACGGCAGCGGCCGGCTAGGGCGGCCGGACTTCGGAAATTTCGGCGGTGAGTGGGGTTTCCCTTTTTCTCATTCCTCAAATTCAATCAAATTTTATTTTTATCCCTAGATCTTGATCCTTGATTTGAGTAGAATTGTTTCCCTTGAACTAGTCATGTGTATATATTCCTTGAAATCCCTTGGCAATGCATGTAATGATCAAACCTTGATCTCTAAATTTATGAGAAAATTTAATTTGCACCTAAATGATGGGTAAGGAGGTTGCATGTTAAGGTATGATTTTAGGCTTGCTATTAATGGGTTAATTCGATTGTATTTATTAATTAATGGAAGGTGAAAGATTTCTATAGTAGTAATAATGTAGTGGAGGAGACCTTAATTTGACCAAGCTTATCTAGTTTTCAATTTTCAAATTTGGAGGAATTTTAAGGCACATATAATGATCAATTTGTGTCATCTAAGGGAATCCCCAATTTACGATTCCCCCATATTTTCTTTAAAAGTTTCAGAATAAATTAATTATTTTGAGTGAATAGAGAATACCCCTTATAGGTGCAGGAATTTGTTCAGGATCATAATCTGTAAATTTAAGTGCAGATCAGCAGTATGTTGGGGTTAATGGTATCATATTTTATACCGTTGGAAAGATAATCGAGTCTACTTTCCAACGGTTCATACCATACCCTCATCGGATAGCTGTAACTTAGGCTATGACTGAAACATTGAAGGTTGGTCAAAACTGTCATGCTGCAGAATTCAGCACAGCTGATAGGTTTTTAAATTTCTGGAGCAGTTTGGTTAATGTATGATAGCGTGAAACACAAGGTACGTGGGTAATACACACTATGTACACATAAGACGAGAGAGTTTGTTATGTAACTCTTAGACCTTATCACACATAAATATGAAAATCCAAGAAAGAAATTGGGGAATACGATCATAAGAGTCTGACCGTCCTCAGAAATTTTAGAGGCTGAGGCCTTAATTATTAAACTATCGGATGCCTTCGATTCTTGCCTTCTTTCTGTTCAGGTTTCTTTCGTTGCATGAATATTCATATACTCTCATTGAGATATTATCTTTTCGTGATTTATTTCCTACCTCACTCACTGAGCTGTCGAGCTCACCCTCCCACAGACTGATATATTGCAGGTTGCTTGGAGGCAGGGGTCAGGTCTATGCTGCGCAGGGTTCGTTCTGTATCAATCCAACTCTTGTATCTTGGAACGCTTGGATTTTTTTTGAATGATACATGTGGGTCGTGAGATAGACTATTAATCTTGTATATATATAGATTTGGAGAACCTTATAGTAGTTTCATTTCAAGTTGACATTCGAGATATCTTGTATTGGGTTGTAGTAATAATATGTATATTTATCAACATGATGCCATGTGAAGTTGAAAGTTATCATTCCCGAGACTCTATGGATGAATAGAAAGAAACTCTAGAATTCATATTGATATGTTTCTTCATAAGTAGGCTGATGTTAGCCGAGATATATCATATCTGTATTGGATATTATATCCGACCAGTAATTACAAAGGAGGTGCTGCCGAAATTTTTAAGAAATAAGGAAATAATTTGATTAATCGGCTTTTGTAAGATGGATGTTATGTAAATTGAGGATTTATTAAACTGGGACCGTTACAAATGGTATCAGAGCACAGGATATAGATGAAGGATAAACTTAGAACGAATAGTAGAAGAGGATTGGATTGATGGGGGCTGATTTTTGGAATTATTTGCATGTTTATGCCTTGTATGTATGTGAAAACATTGTTTGACTTGGTTGGTTTAAGGAGGGTAGGAGTTCTTACGTGTATGACTAATCCTGAAGCGCGGGATATTTGGTCACTACCTTATATTCGGATTATGGTACCCACATGCCAAAATTCGGATGTGTTCGGCTGAGGGTGTGGGCCCTCAGAATGAGCTGCTAGTGGTATGGGACACTGGAGTAAGGAAATGATTAAAATATCAAGCGAGTTAAGATTAAGTCGGATCGTAAGAATATAGTATAGGAAATTGTTCATGAAATACCAAGTTCTTGAGGAAAAGGATCGAAAGGGGTCTTTTATGGAAGTAAGAATTTGAAGTATATAAGAGAAATGCAAAGTTTTATGCTTACTTACTTCAGGTAGCAAGTTTCGAGGACGAAACTTTTGTAAGGAGGGTAGAATGTAACACCCCGAATTTTTCAACCCTGATTTAATACTATATTCCTTGAGTATTGAGATTATAAAGAATATCAGGAATTTTAATTTGATTATATATTTATGTGATAATAAATTTGAAAATTTATCAGGGAAATTTGAAATGAATTAATTGGAAGTATTTAAATAGCTATGCATGTTAAAAATATTTATCTGTAATAGTGATAATAATATTGGTGATGTATACAAGAATGTATTGTATATGTTTATGTGTATAATGGTATTTCATGGAAAGATACAAACTATATAAGTGGAAAATAAAGTTTTATTTTATAATGTAGGGTGGAGATGAGAACTAGGGATTTAAAGAGTGAAGTGGAGGGTAGAGATTTAATTGAGATTTGTGTAGGAGAGGTGGCAATTGGAGAGGATCTTATGATGACAAGTGGCAAATAAGGCAAGTATAATATATATAGATAATTATTTATAATAGGTAGGGAGAGAAATCAGTTTATTTTCTCCCCCAAATCTCTCTCTCTCCCTCACGCAGTTTTCCCCCCCTCTCTCTCTCGCGCGGGTGGCCAAGGAGGCGCGGCCAGGGCGCGGCCGGCCGCGGCCACGCGCGACCGGAGGCGCGGCCAGCGGCGGCCAGGGCCGCGGCAGCGACGGCAGCGGCCGGCTAGGGCGGCCGGACTTCGGAAATTTCGGCGGTGAGTGGGGTTTCCCTTTTTCTCATTCCTCAAATTCAATCAAATTTTATTTTTATCCCTAGATCTTGATCCTTAATTTGAGTAGAATTGTTTCCCTTGAACTAGTCATGTGTATATATTCCTTGAAATCCCTTGGCAATGCATGTAATGATCAAACCTTGATCTCTAAATTTATGAGAAAATTTAATTTGCACCTAAATGATGGGTAAGGAGGTTGCATGTTAAGGTATGATTTTAGGCTTGCTATTAATGGGTTAATTCGATTGTATTTATTAATTAATGGAAGGTGAAAGATTTCTATAGTAGTAATAATGTAGTGGAGGAGACCTTAATTTGACCAAGCTTATCTAGTTTTCAATTTTCAAATTCGGAGGAATTTTAAGGCACATATAATGATCAATTTGTGTCATCTAAGGGAATCCCCAATTTACGATTCCCCCATATTTTCTTTTAAAAGTTTCAGAATAAATTAATTATTTTGAGTGAATAGAGAATACCCCTTATAGGTGCAGGAATTTGTTCAGGATCATAATCTGTAAATTTAAGTGCAGATCAGCAGTATGTTGGGGTTTAATGGTATCATATTTTATACCGTTGGAAAGATAATCGAGTCTACTTTCCAACGGTTCATACCATACCCTCATCGGATAGCTGTAACTTAGGCTATGACTGAAACATTGAAGGTTGGTCAAAACTGTCATGCTGCAGAATTCAGCACAGCTGATAGGTTTTTAAATTTCTGGAGCAGTTTGGTTAATGTATGATAGCGTGAAACACAAGGTACGTGGGTAATACACACTATGTACACATAAGACGAGAGAGTTTGTTATGTAACTCTTAGACCTTATCACACATAAATATGAAAATCCAAGAAAGAAATTGGGGAATACGATCATAAGAGTCTGACCGTCCTCAGAAATTTTAGAGGCTGAGGCCTTAATTATTAAACTATCGGATGCCTTCGATTCTTGCCTTCTTTCTGTTCAGGTTTCTTTCGTTGCATGAATATTCATATACTCTCATTGAGATATTATCTTTTCGTGATTTATTTCCTACCTCACTCACTGAGCTGTCGAGCTCACCCTCCCACAGACTGATATATTGCAGGTTGCTTGGAGGCAGGGGTCAGGTCTATGCTGCGCAGGGTTCGTTCTGTATCAATCCAACTCTTGTATCTTGGAACGCTTGGATTTTTTTTGAATGATACATGTGGGTCGTGAGATAGACTATTAATCTTGTATATATATAGATTTGGAGAACCTTATAGTAGTTTCATTTCAAGTTGACATTCGAGATATCTTGTATTGGGTTGTAGTAATAATATGTATATTTATCAACATGATGCCATGTGAAGTTGAAAGTTATCATTCCCGAGACTCTATGGATGAATAGAAAGAAACTCTAGAATTCATATTGATATGTTTCTTCATAAGTAGGCTGATGTTAGCCGAGATATATCATATCTGTATTGGATATTATATCCGACCAGTAATTACAAAGGAGGTGCTGCCGAAATTTTTAAGAAATAAGGAAATAATTTGATTAATCGGCTTTTGTAAGATGGATGTTATGTAAATTGAGGATTTATTAAACTGGGACCGTTACATTATATCACCAAGTAGTATAAAAGTAGACGGTACAGGATACAAAAGATAAAGACTCACGAGCTGGAAAAGGGAATCTCGCGAGCGGGGAAGACGGTATGGAACTACGGCTGATCCGCCTGCTCCTCGAAGTAGGCCTGATCCTCAGCTGAAGGGTCCACCTCAGTCCAGCCTGCTAATTCTGAACATGCAAATCCAAGGTTGTTAGTGCGCAACCCAGCGAGTGCAAAAAAGAAGCCAAATGGCAAGTATAAATAAAAGCAAGTGCATCAGGTCAAGTATAATGTACCCAAATCAATAAGCATGAAATGACCACAATAAATAGTGAAATATGGAAATAACATTAGAATTTATGTGGCATGAAATAAAAGCAAATGTAGCAGGTCAAATGTCATGTAATCAAATTAGCAAGTATGGAGTAACTACAATAAATAGCAAGTATGGAAATGACACTAAAATTCATGTAGCATGAAGTCAATTATCAAGTTATTACTAAGACTCGTTCAATTTGTATGTTTCAGTATATGACCGGTGTCATATACTTTCGCATACAAGTCGAGCGAGGTTGGTTATTGGAAATTGATGGGGAGCGACAAATCATGTTTAGAATGGGTCCCGTGCATGCCCGGGACAACGGTCCAGGAGTATCCGGTACTGAGCCGGAACGTACAGCTAGGCATCGGGACTTACTATATGCCCAAAGGTCTTAGTATACGCCCGAACAGGAATAGAGTGTTACCGTTTCCCACAGGATATACCCAGGGGATTATAGCACACCCGGCAGGCAAGCAAGGGGTAGGGGTGCCAGTACACCCCTCGGAAACGCCTGGTAGACTGCAGGTCGAATCCAACATGAATAGTTGTACAACATATGTATGGCCACCATAAACACAGAAGTTATATCGGTACCCATCAATTCCCCCATCCCGGTGTAAGTTGTTTAAATATAACAGAGTCTCAAATAATAATATTCACGGGGTATTCACAAAAGTCCAATATCCATGGTTATCTTATTACGGGGGTTAACAGGAGTATAATATCAGGAGTAATGTTAGGAGCCTCCCTATTTCAGGGGTTCAAGTATACAGGAGTTCAGGAGTACAGGAGTTCAGGAGTACCAAATATCTGATAATAATATAATAGTCATGCCAAGTCCCCGTAAAAGTGATAGTCATGAATATGTCATATAATATAGGTATCAGGGGTGGTAGTGTCCGGTCAAGGGTCACGATGTCAAGTCAATGTACTTGTACCACATGAAAGCATGTCATATACTGGGTATCAGGAGCAGGTGTCAAGTATGACATATATCAAGTACTGGTGCCATAAATCATGCATCAAGTATAACATGTCAAGTGCCGGTGTAAATACCGTGTGTCGGTGTAAATACCGAGTGCCGATGTCATAAATCATATATCAAGTATAATATGCCAAGTGTCAGTGTAAATACCGTGTGCATGTGTAAATACCGAGTGCCGGTGTAAATACCGAGTGCTGGTGTCATAAATCATATATCAAGTATAACATGTCAAGTGTCGGTGTAAATACCGTGTGCCGGTGTAAATACCGAGTACAACATCATATATTAACTCGCATAGCATAGTAAAACTACAGTAGCAAGTGCTAGGCATGTTAAAATATCCACATATCAATATCATGCTATAAATACAAGAGCGTTTATTTTAAGTGTATTAAAAAAAATACTTGCCTGAAACTGGGATGAAATACCAGTTAAAAATCCGAGAAACCCGCGAATCGTACGAGCAATCCACTAGCTCATAGTTATATATTAAAATATATATATATATATATATATATATATATATATATATATATATATTGGAGAGGGAGTGAGAGAGGAGAGAGAGGAGAGAGAAAGCTGTAGGAAGGAGAGAGAGAGAAAGCGAGAGAGAAAATATGGTATTTTTAGAAGGAAATAGGAATGAAAAAGGGGAGGGGTATGGTTGTAAATATAGGGTAGTAATTTGAGAATGAGGTGGGAGGGTATTTTAGGAAAGGGGAAAAGTTAGTTTTATTTAAGGAAAAGAAATGAAAAGAAAGAAAGAAAGAATGGAAAGAAGAAAGAAATAAAGAAAGGAAAAAGAAAAGGAGAGGAGGGGGTGGCCGGCCACCGGCCACCGCCGGCGGCCTTGGGGTGGCGTCGCCGCCCTGGAGCGGCTGCTCTGACGGTGGCCGATGGCCACCCCTCCCCCTCCATTTCTTTTCTTTCTTTCTTCCTTCCTTCTTTAATTCATTCATTCTTTATTTCTTTTCTCTTTTCTTTCCCTAAATAAACTCATTTTTCCTACATTCCCTAAATACCCATCCCCTCATTCCCAAATTACTTCCCCATATTTATAACCAATACCCCTCCCCATTTAATTTCAAATTTATTTCTAAAAATATCATATTTTCTCTCTCTCCTTCCTACAACTATCTCTCTCCTCTTTCTCTCTCTCTCCTCTCTCATTCCCTCTCTAATAATTATATAAATATTTATATTTATATACTTTAATATATAAATATGGGCTAGTAGCTTGCTTGAACGTGTTCGCGGATTTTTTCGGATTTTCTCGGTATTTCGTCCGGTGCTAGGCGAGTACATTTCTTACTTTATTACCATCATTTCATGTCTAATAATTATTAACTGGCTTTTAATATATGATGTCTCTTTATGCAAGTTAGTATATGTTATATAAATGATTGCCATGCTATATTTGACATATGATACCCGACACCAATACTTGATATGCTATATTTGACACATGATACCCGACACCGGTACTTGCCATGCTATATGTGACATATGATACCCGACACGGTACTTGCCATGCTATATTTGACAGATGATACCCGACACTGGTACTTGCCATGCTATATTTGACACATGATACCCGACACCGGTACTTGCCATGCTATATTTGACACATGATACCCGACACCGGTACTTGCCATGCTATATTTGACATATGATACCCGACACCGGTACTTGTCATGCTATACTTGACACTTGATACCCGACACTGGTACTTGCCATGCTATACTTGACCCTGATATATGACACCGGTCCTTACCATGCTATACTTGACACATGATATATAACACTGGTACTTGATATGTTATAATTGACACCTGATACCTGACACCTGTATTACCTAGCATATCGTGATTATTATGTGACCAGACCTCTGGTACCCCTGTACTCCTGAACTCCTGTATCTCCTGTACTCATGTCCCCTGCACTGCTACTCTTGTTAATAGCACAGTCGGACCGGCGTCCGGCAGAGCATGCATGGTGTCAGGATGACGAGGATGTATCCCACGATCGTGCTAACGTCCGGCGGTTCCTGAATGGAACTAAGTGCCACACGGAGCAAAGTGCCACACCATACACGTGGTGGGGGCCACCTCTAGAATCTGTGGGGCCACCTCTAGAATTCATTCCCCACACAGAGCAAAGTGCCACACCACATATGTGGTGGGGGCCACCTCTTGAATCTGTGGGGGCTACCTCTTGAATCTGTGGGGTTGCCTCCTGTATCAACCCTCAGAGCAAAGTGCCACATGGAGCAAAGTGTCACACCACACACGTGGTGGGGGCCACCTCTTGAATCTGTGGGGGCCACCTCTTTGTTGGCCCAAAGGCCCATCACTCTAATTTTGATGATGATCAACTCATGTAGTTATAGTACTAATGATCTTGTGTTTATTTAGTCTCAGATTTGTGATCAAGATCTTAGTTGGTGTTTAGCTTCAACAAAGGATTTAAAGTCAAGTTTTGGAGCTAGCACGGTTTGATTCAAGAGCTTGTGTATCAAGACCACATCAAGTACTCAAGAGGAGTCTAGCTCTTTGGATCAAGTTTGAACCAAGTCAAGAAGATGAGAAGACTTCAAGTGAAGACCTTCATGATCAAGACTTGAGTCTAGGTTTGTTTTTATAAGATTTTGTTTTAGATTAAAATGTAAAGGATAGAATAGTTGGTGGATTGCTCAAGTATATCATATACACACACACTCTTGATTTAGATGAGTTTTCATAAAAGAATTTTTATTTTTACAAAAGAGTTTTCATTTGGAAAAATACCGGTTTGGGTTTTGGAGTTTATTACATACATGTCTTTAACCAAAACCATATTTAGTCAAAAACATAGATATTTCACCATATATGTGTAGAGGATCATATCCATACACACCATGCTTTAAAAAAATATAAAATATCTTATTTTTGTATTTGGAGAAGTTTTGGAAAAACCAATTTGAAAAAATACGGTTTCCGTTTTTAGCCAAAATTTCCAAGTTACAAAAATTATTTAAATTGTTTGTAACATGTCTTGATTTTGTTCAAACATGTTTGATTATCAAAGTATAATATTGAAACTATTTTTGTAGATTTTTCGTGAATTTATGGGATTTATTTGAGAATTAAAAACCAAGTTTTCAATCCCTAATTAAGCCTGCCAGGCTCTGGCGGTCGACCGGACCAAGAGCCGGTCGATCGGAGCGGTCGACTGATGTGCACAGGATAGGCCGGTCGACCGCACGGTCGACCGCCAGAGAGCAGCTGCTCTCTGGAAAGTGCCCCGGTCGACCGGGCGGTCGACCGGCAGAGAGCTGTGCTCTCTGTATCCTAGCCACGGTCGACCGCTGGCTCAACGATCAGAAATCTGACCGTTGGCCGGTCGACCGGGCGGTCGACCGACAGGCCAGACTGGCTCCCAATGGCTAGTTTTTCTAGCCCTATAAATTGGGACTTTGGAGGCTGTTTTCTACAAGTTTTTAAGTGGATTTTTACATCAGTTTTCTTACTCTTTCAAGAGGTTTTCTCCACTTATATTTGAGCCAAATACTTCCCTTCAAAAGGAGAGTTTATCAAGAGTTTTCAAAAGTGATTTTCTTGTGTTTTCCTCCACCATTTCAATCCTAGTTTTCTCACACAAACACTTGAGCTATCCATTGCTATATCTACCTATAGGGATATTTGTTGTGAGAGGATTTTAGGTGATCAAAGTGTTGTGATCACCAAAGTTCTACTTTGTACTTTGAGGAGGCGGTCGGTTGTGTTCGCATTGTTTCGGGTTCTAGTGTGAACTCCGTGTTTGAGATGCGGCCTCGGCGAGCTAGTGGGCTTGCGGTGTGTTCTTGCGGGAACAAGAGAGGGACTAGAGAGTCCAAAGAGCTTGTAGGTGTTGCGGCACCAAGTGATCCGGTGGGATCGATTTTAGTGGAAATCCTTCATAGTGTTGAAGGCGGGGACGTAGAGCAAGTGTGCTCGAACCTCAAAACAAATCTCCCGTGTTTGCGATTGCTCTTTCTCTATCTCTTACTTGTTTATATCTTGCATGCTTTTATTGCTTTCATCTGTATATGCTTGATATACTTTGTGTGCTTAATTGTTATATGCTTGGGGATTGTTTGCTAACACTTGTATTTAACCAAGAGAGCCAACGCGGCACCTCAACTCTTATTTAGAGGAATCTTGAGGAGTTAGTCCACAGCCCTTCACGGGGAATCCGGTTACACTCTTGTGTTATACTTGGTGTTTAGTTTAATAAGTTTTTTATTCTGCATTATTTGACCATTAGATTAGCCATCACCTATTCACCCCCCTCTAGGTGATTACCTTCTTGAATCTGTAGGGCTACTTCCTCCCTCCTGCCTGTGCCGCCTGGTGTTAGCGTGATAAGCATCCTCAGTGCCTATTAATACACACACACACACACACACCTGTACAATGACAACGCCTGGAGCATGTGTTATTTGGTCTCTCCCCTATTCAAATAATGGTACCTGCATATCGGAGTTCGGATGAGTTCTACTGGAAGTGCAGGCTCCAGTATGAACTGTCGGTGTTGTGGGACATCGGTGGGAAAGGGACAAGAATAACATAAGAATATAACAACTAAACAGTAATAATATTAGGAACGTGTGATATTTGGTCTCTCTTTTGTTCGGAGCCTGGTACTCACATATCAGGCCCGGGTAAGTTCTACAGAGTGCGAGCTCTAGTATGGACTATCGGTGATGTGAGGCGCTGGTAGGGAGGTGATTGAAATATCAAACGGTACTAATTATTATTATTGGATAATTAAAATGCAACACTTTTATATTCCAGTTATAGTGTTATACCCTGAGTTGATACCTTGATTTATGACACATGATGATTACTCCAGACACACTATAGTTCTGTTACTCTTAGGGCAACTCAAGTTATAAACTCAGACGATGGAGACACCGGATATGTGGTATATAGATGAGGGTTTTCTTGTTTGGATTTCCCCTTGACGTATCTGTTCCGTGAATCCACAATCTGAGCTTGTACAACTAGTTTTGTCCATAATTGTATTTATCGCATGTACCTATGCTCTTCATACTGCCTTCTATGCATGTTTTCAGTTTCAGATTCATCGATATATATGATTTACTGTCGTTCCTTTAATTTTCCTTATGTTATTTGCTATTACTTGTACCTGCATACTTGGACCACGTCACTTGATTATGTACACGTGTATCTGTTATGCACGCTATCTGGCTTTATTATATGTACTCGCAGGGTTGCGTCTGACAACCCTGAATTCTCATGTTCAGATACTAGAGACCGGACCTTGGTGGCCTTGCTGTAGCTTATCAGAGTACGCTGCGGATCCTTCCGTGACGATCGGAGTACAGAAGAAGCTTGGATCATCGCCGCAGCTCTACCTCCCAGTTCCTCTCCTGTTTAGTTCCGAGACCCGTCTTGCTGCTCGTGAGCACCTCTCAGTTTTTGTATATCTCTTCACATGATGTACTTTTGTATTTCTTGTGATGTAATATTCCTGTAATGTTGTATCACTCTCTGTAATAACCATGTACTTGTACTTTTTGTTGGAATGTATATCACCACTGTGCTTCTGCACTCTAATTCTTGCTTGTACTAATGCTAAGCGTATATACGTAAGGATATTTCTGACCTGCGTATATAGTTGCAGTGACGTCTCCGTACCCGCCGGATCGGGGCGTCACAATATCACCGCAGTGTCAAAACGCGAGACTCGAAATTCGCGTCTCAACATCACCGCAATGTCAAAACGCGAGGCTCGAAACCCGCGTCCCAACATCACTGCAATGCCAAGACGCATGGTTCGAAGCCCGCGCCTAGCAGAGCTCAAAGCCCGCGTCTAGAAGAGCTCGAAGCCGCGTTTTCAACTGTAGAGGAGCCGTGCGTCTCAGTTGTAACTGCCCTCATTATCGAGTCAATTATTGCCCACGTAATGAGGGGAGTTAACCCCCATTATGGAGGGTTTTAGGGGACAGTTTTACCCCTAACACCCCTATAAATAGCTCAGTTTGCTATTGAAGAGGGGTCAGTCGAACTTGGACAAATTTAGTCAGAATTTTTAACTGAGGAATACTGACATAGAGCTAAACTCTTCTACACCAACTTTCTGAGTTCAAGATTTTGCCTAAGTCTCTTTGAGATTCCATTAGATAGGAGCTGTGCTACTTCGTCCGTGATCCAAAGAGAAGATTTTCAGAAGAGTTTGACGTTCACCTGGTCAACGAAAAATAAGATTCACTTTCTACCGCGACACAAAGAACCCAGCCTTAAATAAAGGGGAGATCCAATCATTCTCCCCTCTTTTGTAATTGGATTATTGATCCGTTGTAATTTTCTTTACAATCAAATAAAGAAGTTTGCACCTTTTCAATTTTTCTGAGTAAACAAGAAATGGCGACTCCGATGTGGACTACTTTCTCCACTGATGAGCAAGTTGTGGCGCAAGGCGACGTCACCTTCATGGGAAAAACGGTTAATTGTTGTGTAATTCGACCAGGCAAAGTATGAAGAGTTCCTCTCTTCTGGCTCCAAGAGCCCTAAGGTGGCGTGATAGTACCGCATGGTCTCCTCGGAGATCCGCTCTCTAGTCCATTCGGAGACTTCCCCAAAGATGGCCTGCGCAAACAGCGCCATGCGCCATTTCTGGTCGCGTCGCGCGCGCGGTCCGCGTCAACGTCTCCCACGAGATCCGCGAGGCCAACGTCGTTAGAGACCAATCTGGCCACGTCCTTCCTCTTCCTCAGCTCCAGGTTACAGGGGGTTCCTAACAACCCGTGAAGTATAACCGGAATGTCGAACGTCGACAAAGACGACGCACACGTCGACAGCAGATGCAAGAAGCTGGAAAATCCATCTGTCCAGCAGATACGGGACGTGAGGCTCATGCTTGTGTCTCTTCTTAATCGCATCAGTCGCGCGAAGTCTACGTGTGGATACCAAAACGCGGAGCTCAAGAGGCCCGCTTTTCTGAGACTTCACCTCCCAGACGCAACGTTTAGCAACGCGAGGTCCGCGCCTCTTCTCAGAGACACGAGATCCCGCGTCTCTACGGCAGAATGCGGTACTCAAAAAGTTCGCGTTTTTCAAGTGTCGCTAGACAAATGCGACAATCAGCAACGTGAGGTCCGCGTCTCTTTTCAGCAGAGACACGACACCCGCGTTTCAAAATCAAAACGCGAGAACCGCGTCTGCTCTATATAACGTGAGCTCCGCGTCTCTGAACCCTGCGTCTCAGAGTTGCGACGCAAGGTTAACATTCGCTCTCTAACGGCTAAGGTCAGAAGGGAGTTGAAAAGTCCTCGTCCCCAGAGACTCGAGGCTGGTCTCTTCGATCCCCCTTCGACGGATCTAAGTGATTACTTGACAAAGAAGAAGAGTGCTCATCAAATCACTCCACCATGTTGTTGTGAACGGCTCATCACAGCGGTACTCTCTGAATGCCACTGCAGTTCGCAAGTAAGCAAACAGTCGGTGTTCAAACGGTTATTATCTACGTCAGTCTCTCGATCGGCCAAAAGGCGTCATTCCCGCACAAGAACTTTCTCTGACGCGAAATACCCTGAAGTTACTGCGAACATGGTGGTCCAAGCACTACGCCAAGCAGAAGTAAGGGAAAGCAGCCAATAGTCAGCTCTGACTTGTTTGATACTGAACCAGAAGGAATGTACCAGCATACCCGCACTCGAACTGGCATGATAGCCCCAGTGGACTACAGTGCCCTAGCCCGGGGCATCGAAACGAGCGAGTCACACTCTGCCATAGCAGAATCACAGGTCTCGAACTCTTCTATAGAGAAAGAAGTCTTCGCATATATGACAAGCACAGTATCTTCACTAATCCAGAAACTTTAGTTCTCATCATTCCTTTCTCACTCCAAGGAGGGCCCGTTTGGTTCCATCTTTGCTGATGGAGAGAAATTCTTGCGAGGCCCACTAAAATCATTGCGGTTGTACAACTACAGTGAGCTTGTATCAATCCTCGCCGCAAGCGAAGGAAAACACCGTGAATTTTGACCCCTTCACTATAGCTACAGTGAATGAAATGGATTTCCCCCTGATTTGATTTTGGTGCAGAAATCCGAAATTTGAGCTTTGAAACAAAACGAGCCCTAATTTGTTGAGAGACCCATCATCTGCTCCTAAAAACCCACAAACCAAAACTAAATGTAGCTGAAATAATGCTCCTCTGAACACCATCCTCTTGTTCATGATCTGTACAGGTTTCTGACTTCATTTTGTACTTGAAATCATTGCATAATTGATAATACAGAAACGAATACACGTACATCTCCAATACAAAAAGTTTACTCAGACTGAATCATCATAAAGAATGTACCAAATCCAAGCAATCAAGAGAAACTCTCAACAATTGCATGAACAAAACAAAGGTTCATCCTTGCTGATCCTCCCTGATTTCTCTGGCATTCACATGGACACCACTTCAAAACCTAGCATTATAATTAAAATGCAAATATAGATCATTGTTTTTCTTTTTGAAAGGTAAATATAGACTAAAACAAAGAAACATAAGAATTCCATATCAGAAACATGAAAAATTGGAGCACAACCTGAGCTGAACAGAATTATGTAAACAAAATCGCTAACTAAACCACCAAACAATAACTTTAGCGACCTAACAACACTGCTGGCCATCCAGTATGCGTCAAGCTATCAAGCTCATTAAAATTTTCCCTTCTCATTCATGTAAGTCCTCATCATGCTCATCATCCTCGCTCTGTCTAGTAAGTTCAACACATTCATCGATGGAGGTAGCCGGGAAAAGATCTCCCTCTATGCTTCTGTCCCCAATTTTTGGGGATTTTGGTTCTGTTCCAACCTTTTTGCCATTCATCTGCCAGCAAACACGTATGAACTTAGAATGGAGAACCAACAAAAGGCATTAGCCAAGTTGGAGATGATGTGTAAACGAGCAATTATTGGCAATAAGGATAATTTCATTTGATCTGCTCAGTATTTTGAAAGAAAAGAAAAGAAATCTTATAACTCAAGGGAGCAATGAGTTTTTTTGACATATGTAACAATACCACAAATTTATTAGGCACACAGTTCATGTATTATGCTCAAAGCGTGGACTCAATTCCACAAAAGAAATCATAACACAATGTGACACCTTTCAGATAAGCAACATCCTACCTACATAAACAAGTATATATTAAACTTTTAACACCAAAATAGCAGCATCATGGTTGATGATTCTGGAAGAATTTATCACCCATAGCCTTCAAGTATTAATATTTGTCAGTAATTCTGCCCTGAAATTTATACAATGGGTTCTTTTTTTATATACCCCACAAATATTAAGCTTATTTCCATATAACCCCCAAAAAAATTCTTAATTTGAAATGACCACTAAAAAAACAATCGTAATCTTGTTGATAATAATTATAACATTGAAAAGCTGAATGGCCAAAAACGCCGTTAGACCCTTCTTCCTCTACTGCGTCCCCTTTCTTTTGCAAAATCCCTAACTCATTGTTTGGCTATAAAAACCTAATTAAATCTTCATACAAGCTTTTGGCCCTCTAAAACCTAAAATAACCGATAGGAAAGTGGTTAGCAAACTTAGAAATCTAAAATGAAGAGGAATCAGGAGACGATAGAATGAGAAAAAAAAGGTATATAGAAGAGATTAGAGATGATGAATAAGTTAGAAAAAAAACAAGGGAGAGTATTGGGGTTGGGGGGTTGGGATAATGACACACTAGCAAGTTAGTGTTGGAGATAGGTTTGGGGAATGGGTTAGAAAAAAGGAGAAGGGTTGGTTGAAGGCCAGTTAATCTAAAAAGTTAAAAACTAATCTAATGTCGTGATCAGAGAATATTCCATGAGTATTATTTTCTTTCACAACCAAAGTAACCGGGGTGGAGGTTCCAAGAATAACTCATAGAGTTCGGGAGTTATTTCAAATAAAAAAGATTTTTAGGGGTAATATAGAAATAATCTCATTGGGGGATATATATAAAATCTTATATAACTTATAATGTATAGCCATCAGCATAATTACAATTTTATTCAAACAAAAAATATTAGAAAGAAAACCTCAGAGTTTTAGTTCCATCATCAGTCTTTAACTTCCACTTCATTATACACCTTGTAGTTTATATATAGTACATCATATGTTGCATACACAGACACAGACACGAGACACGACAAGACACGGGGATAGGCAAAATCTTGGAATATCTAGGATACAGATTTGTCTTGGCAATTGTAATACCCAAGATTTTGTTCTTTCAAAAGAATGCTTGATCAATCATTAACAGGGATTAATTGTTCAACATGTGCAAATACCAAACATATAGGCCTAATTTAAATAATTGATATTCTTGTGATCATTTTGGCATAAAGACGTGTGTGTGTGTGTGTTAGAGAAAATGTACTTCTCTTCAGCCCCAACCTTCTTTGACTTGGAAGCCAAGTTTTGTGCTCTATAAATAGTCCTAGAGTCTATTCCTTGCGTCAAACTCAAACCACAGAAGTGAAGGCGTGAGATTGACAGAGAAAGTGTTCTTAACATCAAAAGGAGATAGGGGAGGCAACAATAGCAACAAATCAAAGTCAGTATAAAATTGCAAATCTTTCTCAAAATTATAGTTATTATTTAGATTCATGAAGAATTGGAAATAAAAGCCTAATGAACTTAAAAAGAGAAAAGAAGAAGGATTCTGACAAGGCTTGCCAGCGACAACCCTCCATCGGCCAACCACATGGGTCCGGCGGGAAGACTGTATGTGACCACCCCTGCCCGAACCTAACCACCTATGGTTGGTTTTGGGTTCTGGTCTCTGGACAGAGAAGGAAGAAAGAAGATGGGAGATTGGATCAAATATATTGCTCAACCGCCACATACCCAATTAATTAGCTTGGGTAAGTATAAGTGAATCCGACCCAAATAGTGACCAGACCCATTAAGGTTTTGGGAAGATTTTATATTTATAGGAGCATCTCAAGAGTAGTTTGACCGAGTCTATAGAATGTTAGTGAGAGTTTGAGTCTTTGAGATCGTCCCAGATAGTGAGAAGGTATCTACCTCATTCGGTACTTTGAAAATGCAGCATTTTTACAAATGATATTATCATATTTCTATACACTCATATTGATATAAGTATGCATATAATTTTCTATAAGCTCAAGTTTACCTGTGCCACATCAGATCATACAAGAAACTTAATTACAATTATAATTTTTCTACTGTTTTATG
The DNA here is from genome assembly GCA_038442645.1 of Agave tequilana. Taxonomy (NCBI): domain Eukaryota; kingdom Viridiplantae; phylum Streptophyta; class Magnoliopsida; order Asparagales; family Asparagaceae; genus Agave; species Agave tequilana. The sequence goes on from JAVJIF010004091.1 coordinate 190,610, forward strand.
TAGACCTAGAGAAAATTGATTATAGATTATAGCATGCCATTTATTATTGCTTTAAATATTGTATAGATTGTGGATTGCTTTATTGTACTAAAATAGAAGTTATCCTTGTGATCTGAAAAGTGAAAACTTTAGTATTGAAATTTGAGTTGTGCTATACTATGCAGAGAAGTTAACATATGATATGTTTTATTGTTTTGAAAGGAAGTTATTTCCATAACTGAAAATTTCCTTACTATTCTGTGTTTTCGGTTTTTTCAAAACCCTCATAAGTTCAACTTGGATTTTATTATTGTTTCTTTGAGCCTGACACACGATTACGGAGACAACTAGCTTGTCAGAGTGCACCATAACTCCCTTCAAGTAACTTGCTACTTTCAAACATCTATTATTGGCCTTTGGGCACCCTATGGCAGGTTAGCATACTTAATATTGCTGAGCGACCATAGTGTGACTATGTGTATCCCATGCTACCAGGCCATAATTTGTAGCCACATACGACAATACAAAGGTATTTTGGAAAATGGCATGATACGATAAATGTATTAGAAAACGATTTGACATGCATGAGATCTATTTAAGTGTCACCTCATGAAATGTTTTAGAACTAATTTGGACTTGTTAAGCTTAGAAATCAGTTTTTATACAAGATTGACATCTTAACTCACTATAAGCAAGATGATTTAGTATTTTATAATTTTGTATGACTTGTGTGATCTACTAGTGACCCTAATATCTTACTCATTGAACTTGTAGCTCACCCCCTAATTTTTCCACTTTTTCAGATTCAGTGTAACCATGTGTGGTGGTTAAGCTAAAAGAGATCAGTAGTTGAGAAGAAACTGCTAATAGGTGTTTACTGCTATAGTTTGGAAAGTAATCTTCTATTAGTATGTGAGGGTCTATGTATGAAAGTATAACTTCTTATTAAGAGTTGAGTGACTATATTATATGTAACTGATTTGCAATAGTATTAGCACATCACATGCTCTGAACTTCTGATGTTAGCAAAGATTTATTATGAAAATTATTGTTTTGCTATGTTATTGAATTCAACAATAGGATTTGCATGTGTATGAGATCATCTCTTGCATGTATTGCCATTGTCGTATGCCCCAGCTATAGCTGCACAACCTGGAAGCGTAACAACAATAATAATATTATATATAAATAAATATAAATATATAAAGAATTCGGACAAGGCAAATACAATTTCAAACTTCATAAAAAATTTATTCATGCAATTTTATATAAACTTCAAGTCCTCAATCGTATAAACTATGAAAACTGAACACCATCCAGCCCGAATTGTCATCAAGCTGGTTCAAGGATGGACACGTGTTACATGTTGCACATATATTCACTAAGTATCTTGCAGGTCTTGGTGCAAGTGCAACATAAACTGCATCCAACAAATGGGTTTATCATGAAATGTAACTTAGGCTTTGCTGAATGAGTCTTAGGAGTCAATTCTTTCAATTTTTGTCAGGGTGTTAGAAAAGGAGTAAGCTAAAGATGAAATAATAAGGTAGATAACTCCACCATTTTGGTTTAATAACTTCTCCAAAGTAAAGGAGACAAGCTCAATATTAGCTATAGTTCTTTCTTATAATACCAAAATTGCCATAAAGTTCTGCTTCCTCATGTTTTGATTATTTGGGAGAGTTAGGAAGGAGTTAGCCCTCAACTCCTTCCTTTATCCCGCATCCAAACAGGGCATCAGAAACATATGCCAACCACTTGCATACTATTCCAAAGTATAGACCCTATTCTCTAATCACATAAGAAATAATAAGAGTAAAATGAACCTTTATATCCTGATAAAATAGTACCTCAAAAAATGGTCATTTCTTTAAAGGATAAAAAACATAGAAATAGATCCTTTTATGAATCTTAATTCTCCTTCTTATCAGAGAAGCTACTATAACAAACAATGCTAGGAGCATTGCCCCGTGTGGGATATGATCCCTCATGATCCTTCCCTGCATGTTTGGACTTTTAGATGTAGCCTCTTGTTATTATAAGCTTATTCTCTATACAAATGTGAAGTGAAATAATCACTAAAGATCGTATGTAATCATATTTCACATGTAGTACATCTCAGTAGAACCACAAAGATATAGGCTAAATTATACATCTGAACTAAAGAGACCATAATAGAGGATCTATATGTATTCCCACCTATTGAGTTGAGCAAAAAACAAAACCCAATTTCACAATTCAGATTATTGTTTCTGCTTTCATCAATTCGCCGGCATAATCCAACCCGTCCTAGGACCTCATTCTTTTTTATTCCCTCAACACAAAATCTTAGTGTATACCATGGAAAACCACCTCTTTATGATCCCACCAAGCATTGATGGGCTGAATGAAGGGAAAAGTTGCTTGGGAACACAAAAACATAGAAGTGTACAGAGAAACTTAAAGAGAGATGTTAAGTGACTTGTTACAGAGAGGTTACAAGTTCAAGGCATGCCTCCCTACACTTGCTCCAAAAAGCCCTACACTTGCTCAAAATTTCCAAATGGAAAACAGGAAAATAATATCCCTATGAACCTATCACAGCAGCATCCTTCTATGAAATCCTACCCTTCTTAGTTGCTCAAATCATGGAATATTTTTTCTTTGAAAAGAAGCATTGGATAAGTTAAAATAAAGATACAAATTGAAACTATATGAGAAGAATAAAAACATATCCCAGTTATCTGACAATTGTAACAAGAGTTTCCCAGTAAGGCAATGAGTGCTCTACATCTGCACACAGCTTGAGGCTTTGAGCAAATAAAAGCAAAAGGTTTAGATTTATTAGAACTTATATCCTATCTGGAACAAAACAAGACAAGCAAAAAAATTCCAGCAAAATCTCTATACATTTCTACTACGGTATATCCTCCCTCTTTCCCCATTAATTGCATGTCATAAACCTCTTCAGGACATGCACAAAGTTCTTAGAACTGTCCAAGAAAATTATATATTTTAAAATAGAGGTGTTTTTCCATGAGATTTGCCTCAATGCATGAGGAAAGTCTAAGTGAGTCCTTTGTAAAGAAACCTATACCAAGACACATTGATCGTTCTCTTAAGTTTTTAGTCACCAAACTACAAACATCTAGAACATTACAGTTCATTGTGGTTCAGTGTAGCCCTTCAACAAGCACTTTCCCTGGGTTAATTAAAATTTGATAAACTTGAATGCTTGGTAATTTTACAATATTCATGTCATCTAATAACAAGTTGAGCCGTAACCTTACAGAATCAAGCTAGTCCTCAGGAAACCATGTAAAATGCTCCTATCATCTTTGCAGATCCTATAAGCCATCAATTTTGATAAGCCCAATGAAAATGCCTGCTAAAGAGTCATATTAAACCACAATGAATGTTATTTTCAATGCTAATGTGTGAGTTTGATGATTTAAAATGGCAAGAAACTGGAAATGGCTCAAATAGAGCTTGCTTGCCTCATGTGTTAATGAAACGAGTCTCCTAGAAATATATTGCCATTATTATATAATATTATAAGTTTCTTGGAGAGGACTGGATAATGATGCTTTGCATGTCATGAACTAGCATCGAATAATCAAACAAAATGCATATATAAATACAAATTGCTTTAAAAAAAGTTCTTACAGCTCTTAGAAGCGTCCTTCTCTCCCTTTCCCGAGCATTCTTAATTGCCTGCAAATGAATTGTGAAGCCCCTCAGTTTACAGATATATGTAAACAAACTATTCAAAGAAAAGAGCCTATGAGAAAAATGGGGCATACCTCCTCAAGCTCCTTGCGCTCTGCCTCCACCTCCGAGCTATCTCTATATGTATACATATAATCCAAAGCAAATTACTACTATGTCAGAAAGAAGTCACTATCAATCTTATATGAATGAAAAAATAAATTGAGCGAGGGAGTTGGTTGAAAGAATGAACCTGCCGACAATCTTCTCCACGTTGCAACAACATTTAGCACATATTTTGTGTTCCTTGGCACACCCTTGAGATGAAAAGTTGAAAATAAAATAAAAAATAAATAAATAGGAGGAAATGGAGAAGATAAGTAATTAAATTAGTAACTAACTAACCAGAGCAAAGATTGTGGTAGGCTTGACGAACTGCCCTTTTCCCACATTTCTGACTGCAATTAATTGCAATGGCATTTCATTTCATCATTTTATTCATTTCAGAATAGAATAAAACAAACTTTGTATTTATTTAATTATTTGTATAAAATAATAGAAAGCGGGGCCGCGGGGGGTGGGGGGATGGGGAATGAGACGAAAATTACCATTTTGCAGGTTCCACGAGAGGCTTGTATTTCCCATACCTAATAATAAGAAAAAAAGAAAATACTAACACTATTATACTAAGTAATTAAATTAAAACTGAAACTTCTCTTAGAATTTAAAATCCAAAACTAAAACCCAAAACCCTAGTTGCAGAGAAAAAGTGAGAAAATAGAAATACTTTCGCTTCCAGTCGATCTGATCTTTGCAGCGGGGGCAGACACCGGTGATCTCCGACAAGGGGCGGAATTTCCTCCAACTTCCTGAGATTGTGATTATGATGCGATGATGATCAAGATCAGATCAAATTGATGATGATGAAATTGAAAGAGAGAGAGAAAGAGAATTATCGTCCCAGTCACCCACGGTTTCATTGATCTTGACACCGGCGTGGGGTTTCCATGCGAACTTGTTCTGGTGCTTCGGCGGCCCTCGCTTCCCGCTCGACATCGCCGCAGTCGCTCAGCCACGGCCTCCGCAGTCGGCACGCGAGAGAAAGAGTGACGAAATTAATGATTTATATGTTCGGATTTTGGAACGCTTTCACTACATAAACGCGACCCGACCCGCTTAGCGGGAACAATATATTTATATATACTATTATACCATTGTTGTTGCACACTGAACAATCAGTCAGGAGGGGGGATAAAGAAGGAGGAGGAAGAAGGAGGGAGCTGAGAGAGGAAGAAGAAGGAGGGAGTCGACACTGCTCTCTCTCTCAGGGATGAAGACAGACGGATAAAGTTTTTATATGAGTCATGAGAAAAAACCTCGCTTTGACTTTGTCCATCTTGTATGTCCGTCTTCATTCCGTGCAAGAGAGAGGGAGAGAGAGCAGTGCCTTCGCCATCGCCGTTGCCCTTGTCGTGGCTCCTCCTTCACCGCAGCAGGCCTCCTGTTTTCTCTCTCCCTCCTTCTTTCTTCTCCTTCTTCCTTCTTCTTTCTCCTCCTCTTCCCCCCCCCCCCCTCCGGTAAAGCCGATCGGACCCTCACCCCCTCTCTCTCCTTTACCTCCAAATTCCTCCTCCGCTTTCTTTCTCCCTAAGCACCCTCTTCCCCCCTCCCAATCCTCCAAATTCATTCCCCTCTTCCTCTCCGCGGCATCGATCGGTTTCTCATCGTAGACAGCAATATACTAGTATATATAAATATATTTTCCCCTCTAAGCGGAAATAGTATATATACTACTTATATATACTAGTATACCGCTATCGATAATGAAAAACAAACTGACGGCGCTTGAGAGAGGAAGAGGGGGATGAATTTGGAGGGAGGGGAGGAGAGAGAGGGTGTTGTGTAGGGGTGAGCATCAGTCGGTTCGGTTCGATTTTTTCTGATTTTTACAAAACTGAATTGAACCAATTAGACTTAAGAACCGAATCGAACCGAACCAATTCGGCTCGGTTCTATTTTTTCAATTTTTCTTGTTAGAAAACTAGTAATCAAATATCATAATCACATCTCAATCTCAAATGGGCCATCAATTTACTATTTGAAAAATAACTATTTATACTTTTATTTAGAAGATATATCATATATCTTATAAAATCCAACAATAACAAAAGTTCCCATTGAAGAAAATTTCTCGCATAAGTAGAATGCAGGCAATAGAATAAAAACTAAAACTGTAGCTTTCTCAACATTTCATTTAATTTAAGAAAAAAGAGTTGAATAGGCAGGAATAGGATCAACATAGAGAAATGTTAAATGTTACAATGTCATAAAGTAGAGAAAGTTTTGAAAAGTATCTGACCGCTTCAGCCTAGCGTGAATGATGACTTATGATCGAGTAAAAGATTTGAAGAAGACGTATTTTATCCTCTTCATGTCCTTCTCCTCCTCAGTCCTCATCTTACGCATAGCCACACTGTCACAGAGCCACAGAAAAAGCAAAAAAAAAAAGAAAAAGGAAACATGTGCCAATTCCATACATAAATCTGGATAAAAAGTTACGATCGAAAGCGTAAACTTGAAGAGTGGAAGCAAAAAAAAAAATATCATCAATGATAAATTCAGAAACTTAAAAAGTGAAAGCGAGAAAGGGCAACTTTTTATAAAGTTTCAGCACATACCAAATAATATTATCTGATAATAACTAAAACACCATAGACATAAACATAGTAACATGAACAATAAAAATCCAAATCCAAACTATGTTCTTCACTTACTAGCATGCATAAAAGAGAGGTACATGGACAAAAACAGATTATACCGAAATCGAGGTCAATATCACTCTCATCTCATTTAAATCACAAGTCCGTAACTGTGGGCTCAATCGCAAACTTCCCTAAATCTGAAAAAGAAAAAGATAAAACAAAATATAATCAAAAAATATTAGCACCTTTAAAAAAAAAATCAAAATTCAAAGAGATTTCATTATATACAAATGCATATCTATATCTCCCAAGTCCATCCAAATCTTTTTCAACACTTGTCCTTTTTTGTGTTGCCATGATAGACCGAAGTCAATTCACGGTACAAATAAGACATTGTACAATTTTAGGAGTCAAGGAGCTCCTAAATGGATCAAGAACTCGTCCACTAGTACTAAATGTGGATTCGGAAGCCACCATAGAGATAGGAATAGCCAACACATCAAGGATCATTTTAGAGAGGATGGTAAACCTTTCACTATTGACTTTCCAATAATGAAAAATATCAAAATTAGGACTTTCACATTTTCTTGCGTCACTTAGATGCCTTTCTAATTCTGATTGTATTTTCTCGCTGAGTATGCTTCTTCTCCTTATGTACCTTGCTCTTGCACTATACCGGATTGCTAGCAACAATTGAACCTTCATTAGTTGATTGCCCACTCGTTCCTTCTTGATTAATAGTTTCATATTTGGCCTTATATTCATTAAACAATGAATTGCGGTATCTACGACAAATTTGCTCCTCCTCAACACTTTCACCAAATATATTATCAAAAGCATAGCCCAAAACCTCTAACTTATTTTGGGGATCAAGAAGCACTGCAATGTAAGTCAACATATTCATATTCTCTCAAATTCCCCAATACTTATCATATTTCTCTCTCATTTTAACTGCAATGCTTCGCATATTAAGATCATTTGATTGCATGCAATTCTTCAACTCAATAAACACATTACCAATCTCATCAACATGTATATTGTTTGTCACATACAAAGACCCAGACACACGTAATGTTAGTTCATAGAATTTTTTAAGCAATATGCACAACCTCCTAGCATTTGCCCAATCATTCTCCATAGGAAGCTTATACTTGTCCTCATCTGCACGAAAGTTTGGATCTTCCTCAAAAAATGTATCAAAAGCCTTTTCATATTGTTGAGCGACAACCAACATTAAATAGGTAGAGTTCCACCTAGTACCACATCGATTGTATCAAACTTATGAGTTTTTGGCGCGTGTCGATATTATATGGATGTTCTTTTGTATGATTCCATGTGATTCTTAAGTGAAATAGTACCATTTCGCTTAGGATGTGCTGCAAATGAACCTTTACAATAAGTGCATGTGGCAGATACCAAAATACCATCCTCAAAAACTTTTGAAAAATGATTCCAAACATCTGACCTTGGAATCATTGTTTTTCTTTTAACTTAGAACCTTCGACTTTGGGTCTGGTTTGCTGGAGTTTACGATTTTTGGCCACTTTGAAGAGTGGGATCGACTTGAGGTTGAGTAGATTGACTAGATTTGTTGCCATCCACAAGGATCACATCATTTTCGTTCATACTGTCTCCTTGTGTAATCTACAAAATTACAAATAAATTAAAATAAACTCACAAATTGCATTATATATAGCTACAAATTAAAATCGCATTCCGGAAGAAATTATTTAATGCAAGCCAAATTGCGAATGAATTACCAGCATAACATGGAAAATCACATTCCAGAAGAAATAATATATATCTAATGAACAATTATACAAATGATAAACAACACAAAGATAAAATGCTCAAATCAGATGCATGTTTCTCCCTACATGGATATAAATTCAACAAGCACATAAAATGGTTGCATGTCAAATCATTATCTTGCTTCTTACAAACCTTATACTCATTTTCTATAAACTGATAAGACCAAAAGTGTTACTCATCACTCAGTTACTCATATATAAGTATTCCCAGAATCCCAAGAATCCTAACAAGAATTGAGAGGCAACAACAATTCAAATTCATATTTATTGGGTCATTGATTCAGAGACAGAGAGGATTTCTCCCCTACAACAATTTAAATTACAATAATAAGAATAAATTAAGGGGGGGAAACAGATCATTTTTTAGACAAGAAAAAAAAAACAGTACATTAAAACTGAGCTCTACATTATAAGGATTAAAAAATAGTACATTAAAAGGATAAAATATTTGAGACATGTATAAAAAAAAGTACATTATTTGCAAATTGTCACGCAATTAGCTGATTAGGGAATGGATTCAGGGGACTTATCTCAATGGATTGTTAAGGCAAAGGAGAAGGAGACATGGTCTTCGGAGTTCGGAGGAGAAGGTGAGGGCTTGATCGGCAGTCATGCTTGATCGGCAATCGGGCTTGACAAATGAGCCGCAGTCGGGCTTGACGAAGGAGCGACGTTCAGGCTTGATCGGCTGTCGGGCTTGACAAAGGAGCCGTTGTCGGGCTTGACAAAGGAGCAACGATGGGGCTTGTTCGTGAAAGGAGATGATCAGAGAGATTGAGATGAACGGTGACGAGAGGAGATGATTGGAGAGATCGAGATATTCGATGACGAGAGGAGATGATATGAGAGATCGAGATTATCAATGACGAGAGGAGTGTTGGGTATTCTGCTTAACAAGAATCAATCTGACAACTTATCAAGATCACTGAGATATCAACAATCTAATTGGCCAGGTCGGCAAATATCAGGTGGGAGGTTTTCCGTTCAAAGAACGTTCCTTAATTCAAGAACCACCTTTCAATTTCCTTCCTTGGTTTAAGCACCAATTAGACTGAATCCAAGTCAGTCTCGATATACTGTAAAGTATATCCCCTGTATAAAGGATTTAATCCACTTATACAGTTTCACTTAGACTGAATCTAAGTCAATCTCGATATACTGTAAAGTATATCCCCTGTATAAAGGACTTAGTCCACTTATACAGTAATTGAAGTGAGGTACGCTTACAGCGAATCTCCTTAAGACAATTACGTCCCCCGCACCGGTGCTTACGGGATAATGGACGCTGGTCTCCCAAGATACAACACTTCTTCACGGTATTTGGACAGCACTACCAAATACCGTACGGTCGCACCGTAGTCAACCAGTACCTACACAGGATTAGCAAAACAGCGGTATAACGACAAATTTCAAATGAATATTTGTCTTACTCTTTTGGAGGAACACCCACTGTTGAGGACGTAGGAAGGTTGAAGAATTTTTGGCAGAATCTCCTTTAGGAAGTAGCTTCGGATTCCCACTTCACTTGGAAGTCGCGGATTCCCACTTCGTTGGAAGTCACTTCTGGAATTCGTGGATTCCCACTTCGCTGTTGGAAGTTGCTCTGGAAGTCGAGGAGTCGCACTTCGCTGGAGCCCAGTTCAGAACGGAGTCAGAACTTATAGAGAGAGGGAGAGATCTTTCAGAAGAGAGAAAGATTCTTCAGTTTTGTGTTTTTGAGAATGGACCCCTGGAGCGCTTTTTATAGCGCTCTGGAGGGGTATTCTCGTCCGCCAATTCCCAACAGTTGCGACGGTTCTGTCCGAACCGTCGCAACCGACCAACCGCTCTGTCGGTTTTCCGACAGCGGTTGGCGAACGGTCGGATCCGTTCGCGCGGGCGGACACCCGTTGGAGTTTTCGAATCCTTCCGCGGGCGGGTTGGATTAACGGCCCCTGATTCAAAAAGAGAACCAGGTAGGGAACTCTGATCAGACCACGGACCACGGACCACCGAGCCCACGGCCCACGGACCCAGGCCCAGGCCCAGGCCCGAGCCCGAGCCGGCACCGGCACCGGCGCCGGCGCCGGCCGGCCGGCCGCCGCCAGCGGCGGCGCGCGTGCGTGCACGTACGCATGTACGAGTATAGTTCCCTCCAATTCGCGCGCGAAAACTCCAAGTACCCAAAGGGCACACCCTTTGGTCTCATTTTTTCTCTATTTATACCCCATATACTTCCATCACATGGCCAATGTGGGACTAAATGCTTGTAGCTAAATTTAGTCCCTTTTGGCTTTGAATTAGGCAATCTTTGAACTTGAATATCTCATTCATTCGAAGTCGGAATTGAACATGTAAATATACCACGTTCATCACAAATGGAAGGAGAACACACTCCAACCATCATCCGGTTGATTTGATCAACGGATCTTGCCATAATTCATCTCGAAGATTCAGCTTTATTTTCTTCAATTCCAACAATCCCCCACAATGAATGAAGAATTCAAGGAAATGACACACAAAGAGACTGACTCTATTGTGTAAGGTACTTTAGAAAAGAAACTGCATAAGGATAGGTGAACTAGGTCTTGAACCTTCCATAGCGAAAGCTTTATCGGACTTACTGGCTAATCAGTGAACTAGGTCTTGAACTGTTAGCCGTTAGTGTAAGCCAAGTCAACAAGCTTCACACAGTGACTTTCCAAATCAACTTTGGTTCTCTGTTGTGTCCGTTTTGGCCCTGGACATTCTTGGTTTCAGAGAGTATCTTTAGGGAATAACAGCCTCCATAGAGATTCCCAAAGAGCCGACCCAACTCTATACTCACATAGGTGATGGACCTATAAGAGTAGTCTACTCTACTCCACTTGTATAGTAACAAGATATAGGCATCATTAAAAGCGTTAAGCTTATCCTTAATCCACTTGTAGAAAAGCACTTATGTGCACCTTAGGAATGGATTGGAGTCAAGCTCCCAAGTGCTTACTTGCTGAGTCAATCATAACTAGTTTTTCCTCTTGAACTTAGTCCGTGGGATCTCCAGTCGCTAAGTGAGGTTTCCATTAAGCTGACTCGGTAAGGTTAGGCTTTTAGACCCATTCCCCTCGATGCGCAGTTTATACGCTCTCCACTTAAACCTTTAGTAAGCGGATCCGCTAAATTATCCTTTGACGATACAAAGTCAATAGAGATAATTCCATTTGAGAGCAACTGCTTCACGGTATTATGTCTACGACGAATATGTCTAGACTTACCGTTGTATATCACATTTTGTGCCCTAGATATAGCTGCTTGATTGTCGCAGTGTATACATATAGCGGGCACTGGCTTTTGCCACAACGGTATATCTTCTAAGAATTGTCGAAGCCATTCTGCTTCTTCTCCAGCCTTATCTAAGGCTATAAATTCCGATTCCATAGTGGAACGGGCAATACATGTTTGCTTAGAAGATTTCCATGATACCGCTACTCCTGCTAGAGTAAATACGTATCCGCTAGTTGATTTTGATTCCTCAGAATCTGCAATCCAATTAGCATCACTGTATCCTTCCAGTACAGGAGGATACTTTCCATATCTCAAGGCATATTCCTTGGTATGTGATACGTAACCCAATACTCGTAGTAGAGCGGTCCAATGTAGATCACTAGGATTACTAGTATATCTACTTAACTTGCTTACAGCGTAAGCAATATCGGGTCTAGTGCAATTCATTAAATACATTAGACTTCCGATAATCTGAGAATACTCCAACTGGCGTATTCCAGTTCCTGTATTCTTATGAAGGTGGACGTGTGGGAGAAAAGGATTTGTATTCTCTTTTATCCCATGATCCTTGAATCTTTCTATCATCTTATCCACGTAGTGAGATTGAGATAGACTGATTCCATCTGGTGTTCTAGTAATTTTAATTCCTAAAATTACATCAGCAACTCCCAGATCCTTCATATCAAAACTGTTGGATAACATTCTTTTAGTGGACTTAATAATCTCAATATTAGTCCCAAGTATCAACATGTCGTCTACATAAAGACAAACAATGATACATGCATCTCCAACTGTTTTCGTGTAAACACACTTATCGCATTCATTGATAGTGAATCCATCTTTGATCATGACACTATCAAATTTCTCATGCCATTGTTTTGGAGCCTGTTTTAAACCGTATAAGGATTTTACCAATTTACACACCTTGTGTTCTTGGCCCTTGACTATAAATCCTTCTGGTTGCTCCATATAAATTTCTTCATTTAATTCACCATTTAAGAATGCAGTCTTGACATCCATTTGATGGATATCTAAGTTGTGCAATACTGCAATCGCAATCAACATCCGAATGGACGTTATTCTTGTTACTGGTGAATATGTATCGAAGTAGTCAAGTCCTTCTTTTTGCCGATAACCCTTGGCTACTAATCTAGCCTTGTACTTATCGATAGATCCATCGGGTTTTAATTTTCGTTTGAAAATCCACTTACACCCAATTGGTTTACTTCCAGGAGGCAAGTTTACCAATTCCCAAGTATGATTACTTAGTATGGATTCTATTTCGCTATTTATAGCTTCTTTCCACATTTGTGCTTCTGGGTTTGACATAGCCTCTTTAAATGTTTGAGGCTCGCTCTCAATAGCGTATGCTATGAAATCTGGACCAAAAGATTTTGAGATTCTAGATCTCTGACTTCTTCTTGGTTCAATTTCCGCATTTACAATTGGTTCCTCGGGGCTTTCGTCCCTGAACGCCATCTCGTGTGTTCTTTTTCCAGAAGTCTTATCTGCTTCCCGTTTGTACGGAAAGATATCTTCAAAGAACACAGCATCTCGAGATTCGATAATCATGTTTACATGAATATCTGGTATTTCTGATTTATGAACCAGAAACCTATAGGCACTACTATTCAAGGCATAGCCTATGAATACGCAGTCTATAGTTTTTGCTCCCAACTTAGTCTTTTTAGGTAATGGTGCTAGCACCTTTGCAAGGCACCCCCACATTTTGAGGTAATGGTAGGAAGGTGTCCTTCCATGCCATAACTCGAATGGTATAAGACCAAGTTTCTTGTGGGGTACTCTATTTAGAATATGATTTGCAGTTAATAGAGCTTCCCCCCACAAGTTCTGCGGAGCTCCAGAACTTACGAGCATGGAGTTAACCATCTCCTTCAAAGTTCTGTTCTTCCGTTCAGCAATTCCATTCTGCTGAGGAGTGTATGGTGCTGTAGTTTGATGTATTATACCAAAACTAGCACATAACTCACTAAAATCATTTGATTCATATTCTCCGCCTCTATCGGATTTTAGAATCTTGATTTTCTTGTTGAGTTGATTCTCAACTTCGGCTTTATATGTTGTAAACATATTTATTGCCTCATCCTTACTGTTCAAAAGATACACATAACAGTATCTTGTACAGTCATCGATAAAAGTAATGAAATACTTTTTACCGCCTCTAGTTGGCATAAACTTCAAGTCACATAGATCGCTATGAATTAACCCTAAAGGTTCTGTATTTCGATCTATTGAGTGAAATGAATTTTTAGCCAACTTGGCCTCAACACAAACCTCACACTTGCGAATTTCTTCCAAGTTGAGTTTAGGAATATATCCCAGATTAGACAAGTTTTTCAAAGACTTGTAATTTACATGTCCTAATCTAGCATGCCACAGAATAGGAGACTCAAGCAAATAAACAGAAGATTTTCCTTTTATTAGCTTTGGGTACAAATACACGGACTTTTTATCAACCACTGCAACATTGGCTTTGAAAAGTCCATCTACAAGATAACCCTTTCCCACATACATCCCTCCCTTAGTAAGTACAAATTTGTCGGATTCAAATACAATTCTAAATCCTTTCTTACTAAGTATAGATCCGGAAATCAGATTCTTTCGGATGTCTGGAACATGAAGGACATCGTTAAGAGTAAGCTCTTTGCCCGATGTCCACTTCAGGATGACCTTGCCCTTTCCTTCAACCTTTGAGGAAGCTGAATTACCCATGAATAATTGCTCATCTTGCTCTAGCCTTTGATATTCTGAGAATAACAATTTCTCCGAGCAGATGTGCCTGGTAGCTCCCGTGTCTACCCACCAGTCTTTGTTATTGGTTGTCAGATTTACTTCTGACACCACAGCAGAAAGACTTGGTGATTCATGGTTGGTCATGTTGGCCTGTGGGTGGCTTTTCTTGTTCTTCTTTTGATGGCTGCGGCATTCATTTGCTTTGTGACCTTCTTTGTTGCAGATGTAACAGGTCCCTTTGAAGCGCATGGTTCTGCCGTCTTGAGCCTTGCCTTTGTACCCCTGGGAAGGCTTCTTCCTCTTCAAGCTTTTGAAAGTAGATGCTTTTCCCTTTGAGTCCTCGATCACATTTGCTTTTGCTTCGTAGGAGTTCTTGCTGCTCCTTTTCTCGGACTTGCGGTTGTCCTCCTCTATACGAAGCCTCACAATGAGATCCTCCAACTTTAACTCCTTTCTCTTGTGCTTCAGGTAGTTCTTGAAGTCTCTCCACGCAGGGGGGAGCTTCTCCACGATGGTTGCAACCTGAAAAGTTTCAGGAAGAATCATACCTTCGGCCTCTATCTCGTGCAAGATAAGTTGGAACTCTTGCACCTGACTGATGACAGTCTTGCTATCCACCATTTTGTACTCCAGAAATCGTCCAACGACGAACTTCTTGGTACCAGCATCTTCAGTCTTGTACTTCTTGTCAAGACTGGCCCATAACTTCTTTGCCGTAGTAATCGGACTGTAGACATTGTAAAGAGAGTCATCCAGTCCATTAAGAACATAATTTCGGCAAAGGAAGTCACCTTGTGTCCAAGCATCGAATGCAAGGACTGAATCCCGATCAGTTCCGGGTTCTGGTGGATCCTCCTGCAGGAATTTGGCCAGATGTAGAGTGGTCAAGTAGAAGAGCATCTTCTGTTGCCACCTCTTGAACTCTGTGCCATCAAACTTTCCTGGCTTCTCCGGCTTCGGGTTAGGAAGTGGAGTTGGCATCAAACCTTGGAGCGGTATGTTTGTTGCCTTGCTGGAGGTATCTTGATTTGTCTCAGACATTTTTTCTGCAAGTTCAAGCAGAACAGAAGTGAGAAACAATAATTGTCTTAAGAATGTTGGGTATTCTGCTTAACAAGAATCAATCTGACAACTTATCAAGATCACTGAGATATCAACAATCTAATTGGCCAGGTCGGCAAATATCAGGTGGGAGGTTTTCCGTTCAAAGAACGTTCCTTAATTCAAGAACCACCTTTCAATTTCCTTCCTTGGTTTAAGCACCAATTAGACTGAATCCAAGTCAGTCTCGATATACTGTAAAGTATATCCCCTGTATAAAGGATTTAATCCACTTATACAGTTTCACTTAGACTGAATCTAAGTCAATCTCGATATACTGTAAAGTATATCCCCTGTATAAAGGACTTAGTCCACTTATACAGTAATTGAAGTGAGGTACGCTTACAGCGAATCTCCTTAAGACAATTACGTCCCCCGCACCGGTGCTTACGGGATAATGGACGCTGGTCTCCCAAGATACAACACTTCTTCACGGTATTTGGACAGCACTACCAAATACCGTACGGTCGAACCGTAGTCAACCAGTACCTACACAGGATTAGCAAAACAGCGGTATAACGACAAATTTCAAATGAATATTTGTCTTACTCTTTTGGAGGAACACCCACTGTTGAGGACGTAGGAAGGTTGAAGAATTTTTGGCAGAATCTCCTTTAGGAAGTAGCTTCGGATTCCCACTTCACTTGGAAGTCGCGGATTCCCACTTCGTTGGAAGTCACTTCTGGAATTCGTGGATTCCCACTTCGCTGTTGGAAGTTGCTCTGGAAGTCGAGGAGTCGCACTTCGCTGGAGCCCAGTTCAGAACGGAGTCAGAACTTATAGAGAGAGGGAGAGATCTTTCAGAAGAGAGAAAGATTCTTCAGTTTTGTGTTTTTGAGAATGGACCCCTGGAGCGCTTTTTATAGCGCTCTGGAGGGGTATTCTCGTCCGCCAATTCCCAACAGTTGCGACGGTTCTGTCCGAACCGTCGCAACCGACCAACCGCTCTGTCGGTTTTCCGACAGCGGTTGGCGAACGGTCGGATCCGTTCGCGCGGGCGGACACCCGTTGGAGTTTTCGAATCCTTCCGCGGGCGGGTTGGATTAACGGCCCCTGATTCAAAAAGAGAACCAGGTAGGGAACTCTGATCAGACCACGGACCACCGAGCCCACGGCCCACGGACCCAGGCCCAGGCCCAGGCCCGAGCCCGAGCCCGAGCCGGCACCGGCACCGGCCGGCCGGCCGCCGCCAGCGGCGGCGCGCGTGCGTGCACGTACGCATGTACGAGTATAGTTCCCTCCAATTCGCGCGTGAAAACTCCAAGTACCCAAAGGGCACACCCTTTGGTCTCATTTTTTTCTCTATTTATACCCCATATACTTCCATCACATGGCCAATGTGGGACTAAATGCTTGTAGCTAAATTTAGTCCCTTTTGGCTTTGAATTAGGCAATCTTTGAACTTGAATATCTCATTCATTCGAAGTCGGAATTGAACATGTAAATATACCACGTTCATCACAAATGGAAGGAGAACACACTCCAACCATCATCCGGTTGATTTGATCAACGGATCTTGCCATAATTCATCTCGAAGATTCAGCTTTATTTTCTTCAATTCCAACAAGGAGATGATCAGAGCCTTCGTGATAATCGACGACAAGGAGATGATTAGAGACAGAGAGAAAATAAGGATTAGGATTGAGATTCAAGAGAATAAGAGAGAGTGAGAGGGACCGATCGGCTGATCCTCTCTCTGAAATATATAATTATACATATTTTTTTAATTTTTAATGTTAATTAAACTTCGGTTGGGTTCGTGAACCCGATTCTGAAACCCAACCTAATGACTGCGGTTCAGGGTAGAATGGGTTCGGGTTTCGGTTATTCGTCAGTTATATTGGGTAAAACCGAGAATTGCTCACCCCTGATGTTGCAGCAAGAGAGGAAGAGGGGAAGGAATTTGGAGGTAGGGGAGGAGAGAGGGGTAGGGGTCTAATCGGCTTTACCGGAGGAGGAGGAAGAAGAGGAGAAGGAAGAAAAAAGGAGGGGAAGGGGAGACGGGAGGCCTGCTGCGGCAAAGAAGTGACGGCTACGACAACGGCGTTGCTCTCTCCCCCCCTCTCGGCTCTCTCTCGCACGGATGGAAGACGAACAGATAAGGCAAATAAAGTTGTGAAGAAGTCATGGGAGAAAACCACGCTTGACTCGATTTTGATTATTTCTCCGCCTTCTTGAAACTAATCACAGTGAGCTTCCAACACAATACAAAACAACACTTCACAAGCAATGGTATTAAAAAACTTGAACTCTTTTTAATCAAATCTCAAACAAAACACCACATTAACATGTTCCTTCTTCTTCAATTACTTCATATATTGCTTATAAGATTGCTAATGACCCAATCTTCTTCTTAGAAAATGGCTAGAAATAGTTTGGTTTAAAAAAACAAGCTGCTGGTGCGTATACATGCTAATAGGTTAGTGCTAGTCATGCGAAAGAGAGGAGAGCATTGCTTTTAATGAGGTTTACATCCTCTGTGGTTGAAGTACATGCTCATAACAGGGGTATAAAGAAACCTCACATATAGGAACGTAGAAGAAAGTTGGAGTTACTTTTGGGATCATTTGTGAAACCAGGAGAGCATATGGATAAAAAAGCGCCAAGAATATCACATGGAATTTAGACAATATGACATTTCTATTGTTTTCAGTTTTATGACACCTGTTAGGATTAGACTTGTTTTTCAAGAGAAGATGATGGTTCAAGAAAATCCAATTGGGCTGGAGAAGACAACGACTTGAAGTAGAAGAAGTAAATCAAGGTGAAACAGTTTTCTTTTCAGACGATTATCAGTCTTCATTTTAGAAGGAGTATGAATAGGATTCAATTCCTATTCAATGAAGATTTATTTCTAAAGATTAAAAAGTATAGAATCCTTCTAGATCAAGGAGATCAACTCTTAATAGGATTGATTAAGATTCTTCAAGCATTTAATGTCAATATCATCTTATAGTCCAAATAAAATTTGTATTATAAAATTTTATTAATAAAAGTTGTAACCCAACATTGTAAATTGGAGCAGAAGAGAAGAATAAAGTTATGATGAACAACAATGTAAGGCCCTAAAAAGCTAAGAAGACCCTAAAAAGCCAAGAAGGAGAGGAGCAAGGTAAATGTGCATAGAGAGAAGGTATAATCTTATAATCTAGGCGCCGATGCAAGGAGAAGATGAATACTCTTGTGTCATCAAGAGAAAAGTTAGATCTCTTTGTATCAAGTTCATTAATAAAGCTCTTTCAAGTTTTCCCGTAGACGTAGGCCAAGTTTGGGCCGAACCACGTTAAATTATGTGTTTTTTTCTTATATTTTTTAATATTCATCTTGTGTGCTCGAAATAATCGATCTCATAACGTGCATGAGGTCATCGGTGGGGATCTCCATATCTCTCAACTATTGGTATCATAGTAAGTATGGTATCATGGGTTATGCACGCAACAATTGGTATCAGAGTATATCAATTTTGTTTACAACAAATGGTATCAGAGCTGATGATGTTCGTTCAAGACTCCAGTGCTCTAGATGAAGAAGAAAATGTCAAGTCGATGGAGTTCGACTGAGCCATCAAGATAAAGAAGACAACAAGAAAGTTCAGATTTGTTCTAAGGTAAAGATCGATCATTTTGGAGTATATTGATCAAGGTGGAGTCGTCAAGGCTCAATGCTGCTTAGATCTGAACACGGTAGACACAACAGTGATGATTGGATCATCGCCAATGGCAACACAAGACGAGCTCGATGAGCTCATGGAGGCATCGCACAAGATATCCCATGGAGGCTCGCTATGGCAGCAAGTCAAAGAAAAAACAACGGAGGGTGATGAAGACGATCAACGGACGAGATTAATCGGAAGGTAGATCGTGCAATCATAATCAAATTCAGACGATCAAGGTGTCGAACCCTATGTTTTCCAACATTCTGGATGCAATGGTGGGTAAAAATCGAGGAGATTTCAATGTCTAATGCAGGTTTTGTACATATCGGTTAAAGGAATCGACAGAGATCACGGTCAAAGTTGTGACGTCGTGACATAGTGAGATTATTGCATGCATTGGTGGATCTATAAAATTTAAAAATTAACAATAGCATGGTATAGATCTAGCAAATATCAATACAGTGATAGATGATAATCCTGATTGATGGAAGGAAGATCGTGGCAGTGTGTGACAGAAAGACTCGGTAAGACATGGCAGTTATGTGAATATGATAAGTCTCAAGGTTAAAATATCGATGGAAGGTGGACCATCACCAAGTGATCGGTGGAAGATCATGACACGACAAGTGTTTGACATTGTTCGTGTAAAGTTGGTAAGATCATGGCAGAATTAGAGGCAGATTGCCTCAAGACCGACAGGGCCTATAGCCAGGAAGGCGTCACAAAGTGAAATTTGTTGGTGGCGTCGGTGATGCAATGCAAGTTAAGGAAAAAAAAACTAGGTTAAAGAGTTTCAATGAAAAGTTTGAAGGGAGTAACTACGAGGTGGAGCTTCAAGAAAAATTGTAACGGGTCTAAGTGTTACAGGATGGCTAAAGAAAAGGTGCATTCGGGTAAGATCCGAGATGGCCCAAGACATGACGGTGAATCCGCCAAAGGCCCCGGGGAGAGGGGACAACGTTAAAGGCTTCACGACATAGTTACAACCAAAGAAAGATAATAATCTAAAATCTCAAGTTATTTTGCTAAATACTTGAAAAGCAAGTCAAGGTGGAGATTGTCAGGATTTTATCTTGTTTTTCAAGAGGAGAAGATAGTCCAATATAATCCAATTGAGTTGGAGAAAACGATGGCTTGAAGCAGAAGAAGAAAATCAAGGTGAACAGTCCTTTTCAGGAGATTGCTAATTTTCTTTTTAGGAGGAGTATGAATAGGATTCAATTCCTATTCAATGAAGATTTGTTTCTAGAGATTAAAAGATTTAGAATCCTTTTAGATCAAATGATATCAACTCTTAATAGGATTGATCAAGATTCTTAAAGCATATAATGAGTAAGATCATCTTATAGTCCAAATAAGATTTGCATTGTAAAATCCTATAAATAAAGTTTGTAACCCAACATTATAAATTGGAGTAGAAGAGGAGAATAAAATTATGGTGAACAACAATATAAGTCCCTAAAAAGTAAAGAAGGCCTTAAAAGTCAGAAAGAGAGGAGCAAGGTAAAGGTGTATAGAGAATGTATACTCTTATAATCTAAGCATAGATTCAAGGAGAAGATGAATACTTTTGTGTTATCAAGAGGAAGGTCAAATCAATTTGTATCAAGTTTATTAATAAAGTTCTCTCAAGTTCTCTCCTCATGGATGTAAGCCAAGTTTGAGCCGAATCACGTTAAATTGTGTGTTCTTCTTCTTATATCTTTTCATCTTGTGTGCATGAGATAATCGATCTCATAGCGTGCGTGAGGTTGTTGGTGGGGATCTCTATATCTCTCAACTATTGGTATCATAGTAAGTATGGTATCCCGGGTTATACACGCAACAATTAGTATCAGAGTATATCAATTTCGTTACAACAACACCAACAACGATTCCGATAAACATTTGAGATAATTAACCTAAGTGTGGCTTAAATTATTACATTGTATTATCATGCAACTCTTATTTTATATGTGTATCATAGATACACATTATTATTATTTTATACATTTCAAACATGGGAAAATTATTGGTAATGTCTGAAATATATATGTTACATCAGTTGAAAATTTTGAATTGTGTATATTATTGATAAGAGTAATGCTCATATATATAACCGTTACAATAGCATAATAAGGAAACTCCACCTAATTTGTATTATATAATCCTAATTTTAATATTACTTTTTAACAACTCCCCGCAAACTTACGATGGATGACAATTTGTGACTTTGGACGAAAGAAGGAAAAAGAAATCTGAAAATTATCTGCTGAAAAATCTGAAAATTGATATCGATCACACATGACATTTTGACATAACCTGTATTTTTGAACAGCCTCACAAATTCACACTGGATGAAACATCAAAAACTTGGATAAGCGTAGACAACGAGAATTAGATGTCGGACGATTAAGAGCATCTTCTGAAGAAGAAGAAGAAGAATAAGAAGGTAAGATAAATTCTTATCGATGATGAGCACTTTCTGAACGTTATCCAAGTCTCTTTGGTTGGAAAGATGGACTTTGAGTCTAAATCTCTTTAGAAAACATAGGGTGAACTCCAAAGCCCACGGTGTCTCTTTCATGTGAAGTGAGACGAATACAAAATTATGACTGATAATGGGTAAGGGTACACTCGTTTACCATACTTGTTTACCCTATGTTTTTACAGTAAAGGTAAAGGTTTGTTATTTATCTAAACAAGTAGGGTAAGGTAAGAAATTTTACCCTTTTACCCTTTAAAATAAAATTTTATATTATTATTTATTAATCTAGTGCATAATATAACATTCCCCTTCACTTTTTCAATCTTCACTGTGAATCATAAATAATTACTTAATAAGTATGTGTATATGTAGTTTTGACAAATTGTAATTAGTTATTTCTCTCTTCTTTGAATAAAATATTTTGGAAAAATTGCCTTTAACCCCCGGGAATCTTTCCCCGCTCATGTTGCCCGCCTTTTCCCGTTTCCAAAAACCCCCTTGACCATATTTCCCACGCGTTTAGAGCCATGTCCTTCAAAAAAAGCAATACTGCATACGATGTAGTTTCATAATACTAGTATTATCCTTCTAGGTGGTGGGTCAGAGTGAATTGGTTAGAGCAATGCTTGTGACGTGCACTTATACTAATAAATTTAGTGCAATGTCATAAACTACTGTTCGAATGAGGTACTTAGCTAATGTTAGCATATTCGCATGCAAAAATTGTTGTTCGATCATAGGGTAACATTTATTCGAAAGAAATGACAAGTACATCGAAATGAAGAATAAGCATGTTGTACTGAAACATGTGCCTATTGCCGAAAGGGAAATTTTGAATTAAGACCTCCTTGAAAATTGTGAAAACAAATTTTCACCCAATCTGATTTCTCGTTGTTTCCTTTGTTAAAGCAAGGGGAAAAAAATGCCTTTTAAAAGATGATCCCTCACATGCTAATGTCGCTTGCTACTCTATACTTGCTTCTTGTGTGATAATTCCGGTTTTTATGGGATCACTCCCTTGATCAGTTCTTCTTCTAGATTGGTCTTCTTTGAGTTGCAGTAGCTTTTGTCTTACTCTTGTCGGCATATTGAACATATCTTGTACTTCCCACCATTATCGCTCTCAGTGAAGCACCAAATGTTGAGATCACTTCTTCGATGGCAGGAGAAAGCTCTAACCTACTGCGAGTCTTTAGTCTTTGACCACCTGCACCACTGAGCTTGGTCTCGACGAAGCCCCTCTTACAATCAAGTTAACAGGTGGAAGAAGTAGAATGAAATGTGGAAGAGCTAAGTGGAGAATCTCATACCTCCAACCAAGGGGTCTCCTTTTCTCTATTTATAGATAGAGGAAGGTGGTTAGGCTGTTAAGGATGATGGAAAAATAAAGATTAAAAAAAAATTAAAAAAGAAAGATGGGAGTATGAGTCGTCATCAAGAATTAAAATCAATAAGGGTGATGAATTGTGGGATGAATTACAAGGTGCTAGAGTTTTCTCAAAGATTGATTTAAGGTCAGGATGATCAATTGAAAATTTAGAACTGAAAGTACTCCAACAACTAGGTTTAGGATCAGGCTATGAGAATTATGAAGAATGTTTTTTTTTTTTTTGCATGATGGAATGTAGGTAAACACACGCTCATGTTGCATTTATAGACTTAGTGCATCAAATATGAATAAATTCATAAATGACTTCATTGGTGTCCCTGAATGCATGTTGCTGAGCTGATTGAAGTAACATAGATAGAATTACCTTATACGTAGTCTTGACCAACATAAGAAATTAATACAGATTACAAAATCTTAAGATATCTACTCACACAAGAAGGAGTTAAACATAAAGCAAAAGAGATGAAATAGATTGTGAGAAACTTATTTTAATACTATCATAAAAAATAGTTTGTAGGGTTTTTTAAATGTTTAGATCGTGATCAAATGACCGGATTAAGAATTTGTTTGTTTATAGACATATATCTAACAAACTTATTACTTTCGGCCGTCTATTTTGCGTCGATGGATAGGCAAAAAATATTCAAAACACTTAATTTTTAATTTTTATTTACTTTAAATAATATAAATCAACTTCAATGGAGGGAATTTGTATTTGAATGTCAAATGTTGGTATTTGAGTGGGAAGAATTCGGGCTCGAATCTTTCCCCGAATCCTTCCGGAAGGAGTCGAGCCTGAATCCTTTCCACTGAAATACAACACTCCGACATTCGAATACAAGACCCACTCTGTTGAAGTTGATGTATATTATTTAAAATATCTATAAACCAAAAATTAAGTGTTTTGAATACTTTTTACCCATTCATCAAGTAGGAGAAAAATGAACGGTCTAAGGGCCTGTTTGTTTCGTTGCAAAACGTCGCAAGTCGTAAGTTGTAAAATGAGAATGAAAAAATGAACTGTAGCAGAGAAAATACATTGTGTTTTACGGTGTTTGGTAGATAAAGTGAAATATAAATGGAAAAGTATATTGTGTTTTACGGTGTTTGGTTGATAAAGTGAAAGTGTAAATGGTAAAGTATATTGTGTTTTACGGTGTTTGGTTGGTAATGTAAAAGTGTAAGTGGAAAAGTTGACCACAAAATTAACTGTAACAGTGATTTAAATATTATAAATACTATTAAATTAAATCTACTATTGCAAATTAAATTGTATTAATAAATTTGAGATAAAAAATTAATAATCTTAATATTTTATTTATAACAATAATATTAATAAAATATTAGTATAAATAGTAAAATATTACTAAAATATTAACTAAATAAATAATATAAAATTTTAAAAAAAATCTAAAGAGCGTTAATAAAATTTTAAGAATAATAATAAAATATAAATATTAAAAAATGTTACAACAATAATAAAATATTGTTATAATATTATAATATTAAAAATACTTGAAAATTATTATAATATAAATTTTATTATAATATTATTGTAATATTATAGAAATATAAAATTAATAAAGTAAAATATAATTATAATTTAATAATAAATTATCATTATAGTATGATTATACTGAATTATTATTACAATATTAACATAATAAAATATTAATATAATAATAAAATATATTCTGTAATTTTTTATATTAAACAATAAATAATTAAATATATAGTAATTTTATATTAAACTATAATACTGTTATATTAATAAAATATTAACTCTAAATAAAATAATAAAAAATGAAATAAGTATTAATAAAATAATAAAATATTAAATTAAAATATTAAATTAAAATAGTAAAATATTAAATATTAAAACAATAAAAAAGTTAAAGATTAAAAATATAAAATAATTAAATAATTAAATAAGAAATTGAACACTATTAAAATATTAAATATTTAATAATATTTAATTATATATTTAAAAAATAATTAAATATATAGTAATTTTATATTAAACTATAATACTGTTATATTAATAAAATATTAACTCTAAATAAAATAATAAAAAATGAAATAAGTATTAATAAAATAATAAAATATTAAATTAAATTATTAAATTAAAATAGTAAAATATTAAATATTAAACAATAAAAAAGTTAAAGATTAAAAATATAAAATAATTAAATAATTAAATAAGAAATTGAACACTATTAAAATATTAAATATTTAATAATATTTAATTACATATTTAAAAAAATAAATAATTAAATATATAGTAAAGTATAATATTGTTATATTAATAAAATATTAACTCTAAATAAAATAATAAAAAATGGAATAAGTATTAATAAAATAATAAAGTATTAACTAAAATATTAAATAAAAATATTAAATTAAAATAGTAAATATTAAATATTAAAACAATATTAAAAACAAAAAAAAATTAAAGATTAAAAATATAAAATAATTAAATAATTAAATAAGAAATTGAACACTATTTATAATATTAAGTATTTAATAATATTAAATTATATATTGATTATCCAGTAACTGTTTTGAACTGTAAGTGTACTACAAGTGAGAGTTACATGACCACAAAATTAACTGTAGCAACTGCAAGTGGGAAAATATGAGTATAAAAGTGAGATTTACATGACCACAAATTTAACTGTAGTAACTGCAAGTGGGAAAAGAAGAGTTGCAAAAGTTTTTTGCATTATGCATTTTGCAAACGAAACCAAACAAGTGTAAAATGTAAAGTTGTAAAAGTTTTTACATTTTGCAAACATTTTGCAAGTTACCAAACACGCCCTAAATAATGAGTTGGTTAATTTAACGGTATAGAACATTTGAAACCTAACAAAAATTGATTTTTAAGGGTTTTTAAATGTTTAGATTATAATCAAATGGCCAGATCCAGAATTTTTATGTTTAAAAACGTAAATATAACTAACTCACTACTTTTAGCCGTCCATTTTGCGTCATTTGATGGACATGCAAAAAGTATTCAAAACATTTATTTTTAATTTATAGATATTTGAAATAATATATGTCAATATCAGCTGGGTGAATCATGTATTCAAATATCGGAGGGATAAATTTGAGCAAGAATGATCCGGAGTCAAATCCTTATGGGAGGACATAAGTCTATATATATATATATATATAACACTCTAAATCACACCCCCCATCTCTTCCCAGATCTCTCGCCGGCCCCAGCCCGCCGCCGTCCGACCCCCGCGCCCTCGCTCTCCAGATCCCGACCCGACCGTTCCCCGCAGCTTCGCCGTCGGCCGGTACGCCGTCCCACGATCCCCCCTTCCTCTTCTCCACAGCCCCCACTCCCCACCTCTCTCTCTCTCTCTCTCGCCACATCGGATCACCAGCAGCTCCACCATCCACCGACGACGGAAGCCGGTCAACGACAGCAGCAGCATCTCTCTTCTCTCTCTCCTCCTCCCATCATTCATCATTCTCCAGGTAAGAAGCATTTATTGTTGGGGGTTTGATTTTCTGTATATCTAAACCGATCTGATGTTTATAGTAGAATTGTCCATCATCAGTGCAAATACAAATGCAATGCAATGCATCGAGAGAGATTAAGATTAAGATTATGAAAATTGCTGTCTGTCACGAGTGTGTGTGTGAGAGAGAGATGATAATGATTATAAAAGTTTGTGCTAGAAATGTAGCTAACATTTCACGTAATTTAGTCCAATGTGATTGAATTATGCAACGTTTTGGCACAAATAAACTTCAAGTTTCCGACAAATATAACATGTGTTCAAGATATCAATAGACATGTATATGAATTTATCACCAAATAGATTATCAGTCTGAAAATTCTGAATTTTTCGAACATGGGAAATATTCCAGCAAACATCACTTTTCTAAAATCGGATACAATTAGATAGAAATTGCTGAAAAATCACCAACGGATGCTTCCTGGAAAACTACAACCTTTTCTGAAAAACATCTACTCGAAACAAAAAGGAAGTTTTGGATGAGAAAACTGAAAGTATTGCGAACAAACTAAGACGCATTTCGTAACAAAAGCCTAGTTTAACTATCAAATTTGAACTGCCAGTTTGAATATCCAAAGAATATCAAAAATCAAGAAAGGGATTGAAGAAACAAGGGGGAGACTTTTGGTTCAATAACTGATAATTAAACACATGTGTTGTGACACTAACAGTAGAACAAGTCGAAAGTCCATCAATTATAAGAAAATTATTGCATTTTAGAAAAAGAAACAGGGAGGAATTTGGGATTTAAAGGAGATCTGAGTTGTTTAAGGTTGACAGTTGAGTGCTGAGACGAGAAAGAGAATTATAATTATGGCTCTGGGCTGGTTGAGAAAAGAGTAAAATAAAAAACGGAGTGGGGTCGACCTGGTCCCATGAAAATATCGGACTAGTATTGAATTAAAACTTCACATCTCATCAGCAATTTTTGCCCCTAGCATTTGACATGAGCCTCTTAGCAAAGCATCTACATGTTTACCAAACTATTGATACAATTGTATAAAATAAAATAATTTTGTACACCATCCCAATTTTTTTACCGACAGAGAGAGAGAGAGAGAAGAAATGAGCATTGAAACTGGTGTTCTAAAGGCCCCCTCCCTCCATCCCTCTTCACAACTCATGTCTTCTCTCTCTGAGAAACAACAAAAAAAAGGATGTACATATTAATTTTATTCTATACATTGTATCAATAATTTGGTAAATAGATGGTGGTTTTGTAATTTAAGAGCTCATGTCATATGTTGGGGGAAAATTACTGATGAGAAGTGGAGTTTTAACCCAATACTAGTCCAAGCAAGATATTTTCATGGGTCAGGCCACCCCCACTCCGTTTTGATTTTACGCTTTTGTCGGCCAGCCCAGAGCCATAACTACAATTCTCTCTCATCTCATCTTAGCACTCATTGTCAACATTTAATAACTCAGATCTCCATTAAATCTCAAATTTCCTCCTTTTCCTTCTTCTAAGATGTAGATAATTTTCTTATAATTGATGGATTTTCGACTTGTTCTATTGTAAGTGTCACAACACTAGTGTTTAATCATCAGGTATTGAACCAAAAGTCTCCCCCTTGTTTTTCTCGATCCCTTTCTTGATTTTCGATTCAAAAAAGGTTGTAGTTTTTCAAAAGCATCTTTTGGTGATTTTCTAGCAATTTCTATCTAATAGTATCCGATTTTATAAAAAAGTGATGTTTGATGGAATATTTTCCATGTTCAAAAAATTCAGAATTTTTTTACTAATAATCTATTTGGTGATATATATATATATATATATATATATATATATATATATATATATATATATATATATGTTGATATCTTGAACACATGTTATATTTGTCGGAACTTGAAGTTCCAAAATGTTACATAATGCAATCATATTGGACTCAATTACGTGAAATGTTAGCTACATTTCTAGCACAAATTTTCATTAATCATAACCATTAAGCCCTTCTTCTCACTATTGAAGTGTCTATGCAGAGTATATAGCAACCATGTATAGTAACTCCAATAACTTATGGAATCATTAAGATAATATTTATAACTGGTTGTACCAGCACCATCACTTTCTAGAATGGCAATTGCCAAATTCCAGGCAGAGCCGACTGTAGTCAAGGAGGTCAAGCTATGAAACCTAGAAATCCATTTGGTTGGTAGTGAACCCATCTCATGAAACCAGAGACTCAAATTATGATTTCTCATAGACTTGGAAAAAACATAAATTTTTCAGACATGGAAAAAGCCATGAGAAAGAGGGAAATGACAGGATTTGCTATGAGGAATTCTCAAAGCAAAATAAATTCTCATGAGAAAAAATACTTAAGATTTCATTGTTACAAAGAATTTTTATGTAACAGTTTGGGAGCTGTCAGTATGGAGTTGGCACTTGCTCTCACTGTTTCAGAAGCTGTGCTATTTTGTTTTTACTTAGAGCTCAATGAGCCTTCTTTTTTACAGCATCAAGGCATACTTTGTTGAAAGTTACTGAAATACAATGCTCCCGCATATTATACAGGACCATCTAATTTAATTATTAAAATTGATATACTCCTTTTTTTCCTTGACTACCAGACTATCTGGAAATTGAGATGATTTGGCTTCTGTAAAGACTCAGGAAACTAGTGAAAGAAAGAAATGGAGGTATTTATATTGAAACCATTAAACTGAGGTTGCTTTTCATGCTGTCTTAGACAATTGAAGTCCTGCTATTAGTTGTCTTCTCACTCTTCATTTTTGTTCTTCATGCTGTGTCCCAGGGTGCTATTTCCCCACCTTATTGATTTCATTTAGCTGCCTCCATCACTTTTGGTATGCATATACTTGACCTGTTATTTTCCACACTAATTCCTTCCGGGGCCTTGTTTTCTGTATTTATACTGCTTCATCTTTATTCCTGTATAAGTTTAGTGGACTAAGACTAATTGTTAAGTTTTTATTACTTTGTAAAGCTCAATGATTATATTTGTGTGCTTTACCACATGCACGTTCTCATGATCTTATAGCGGTCCCTTAACCCCTGGGTGCAACTTGGACTTCATATTAAGATGATATCTTATATAAACTCCATAATGGATAGGATAAATTGGAAACTAGGATTCCTGCTTTAAAGCAAAGAATGACTTGCATCATGGTGTCTGCCATCTAATGATCATATTATGCCAATTACCCCCTAAAGCTTCCATATGAACAACCAAAGATTGATGGACATAGCTTGAAAAAGTTAAATGGAGATCTTCTGAGAATGTTGAGATAAAGATACTTCATGCTATCAGGAAAAGAGATGGACAAAGTTTGAAAATGATGAGTATTGGCATATTGATTGTATAAGAAAGTTAATTGGACTTATAAATAAAAAATAGACTTTGGAATGAACACCTTAGCCAATACTGTATTGCAACTAGGGTGCCACCGGATGCGGATTATCCGCAGATATCCGCATCCGAGTCCTCCTCCAATCCGGATATGGATATCATTTTTTCAAATCCGTTAATATTCGTATCCATATCCGAAAGTTAGGTGTGTATACGGATATGGTAAAAGCAATATCCTATTCGTATCTGATCTGATATCTGAATGTTGAGTGCTTGATAATGATATCCGTATAGAAGAGACTATTCTTCAATAGAATAAGGCATAAGATTTTGATATTTTAAGTTGGTGAAAAAGTAATAGTGGAAAGTATTCGATTCTTGCAAGAGTAATATGAGATATTTTGAGTATTTCGACATCAACCGTGACATCCGTATCGACATTTTGCACCGAAGGTCGTGTAATCCGTTGCTATAGAAGCCGAATGACAATGGATAGGAAGTATTGATATGTACACAATAATATCATAATAGGTATGACATTTAATATTGTTGTAGATCAGATAAAAAGTAATATAAGTATATCCGTTTAGTTTATTTTTAACCGTATCTATTTTTACACATCCGATCCGCTAATATCCAATCCATATCCGATATCCGATTTTGGTGGATACAGATATCATTTTTTTACATCCGCCAATATCCGTATCCGTATCCGAAGGTTGGGTATGGATACAGATATGGTAAAGATAATATCCGATCCGTATCCAATCCGATGACACCCCTAATTGCAACGCTACTGTAGGTAATACATGCATTTGATGAGAAGATTAAGACATGGATTATGATTGGTTACATTTCTTGAGTTAGTGACGTTCTCGATTATTTAACTAGAGGTGATGGTGACATATGTAGTGCATGTGTCGGCGTGGCCGTGTCCAAGCAACATAGATGGTGACAAAGAAGGTGACGGGACATGCTTTAGGACTTGTGGGTTTGCAGACTTACTCTTTAGAGAGAGAGAGAGAGAGAGAGAGAGAGAGAGAGAGAGAGAGAGGATCTGTTTAATGGTTAAGAAAAGAATTACCGGTCACTCTTAATATGTAATACTTCTAATATTTAGGGAGGGAGGGAGGTTGGCCTTAATTAGACGAGAAGAAATTTTGTTTAATGGTTAAAAACATGATCTGGATTTTTTTTTAGTATGTAAGAATACAAGGGGCGAGGGAAGGAGGGATTCCGTATGGACTCCCTAAATGAAGGGAATAACTTTTCTTTTATGGTTAAAAAAAGGAATTACTGTTTTTTATAATATGTAAGAATATTACTAATATTGGGGGGAGTGGGGGACTGCATAAATGAGGATCCTTAAACTTTTGTTTAATGGTTAAAAAGGAGTTTCTGTTTAATTTTAATATGTATTGGTGCTACTAATAAATGAGCTAAGAACCTACAATGGGAAAGAAATTTAATTATCAGAACACTGAAAATATGAGAGGGCCGTGTGGCTGCCATCTACAACTTAGTCCAGGAACCAGGGAAACTTCTATTTTAAAGTCATATCATGTTGGACATGGTGTCAGACACAACATTTCTTGCCATGACATTGCTATTTTTTGTGCATTTTTCAGATTTGTCATGTGTATGTGGGTCATGTCTTATTGCATGTGTGTTGTCATTCCTCTGTGTATGCAACATGGAACTTATTTAATTCATCCTTGTCCTGTATGTCTCTCTTATTCTCACTTTTCAAATTTCAGCAATTAATAACTGATATTAGTGACTCTTATCACGATAAGCACAAGGTGGCTTTCTTGTCTTTTCTCATTCATTAGAGTAGTTTTTTTAATGAATTAAAACTCATATGCATGTTTGAAATCTGATGTCCGAGAATCCGCAACTCTCGAATTTGAATACTCTTGAAAAAAAATAAATGAGTCTCCACTGTCCTTCTTACTGCAAGCAGAAGTGCAGAACTATATAACATTAGTCCCTTGAAGAGCTAGATTACACTTTGCCAGAACTGTTCATGCACACTTCCCAAAAGAATTTAAGGTGTGAACTGTGAAAGTACAGCATGCATTCTTCTTAATTCTTCTAATAATGTTTTGATACTTATCAGTTGCCTTTGAAGGACCAAAAAGACCATACCATATTTCAGTGGACCTTCCATCAATGAGTTGATTCTTTAGATTATCCCAAATGAAGGACGTCACATCACAGATTGAATTTCAAGCCCACAAACAACTTTTTAGTTCTTGCCCTTGCACCTTGCGGTTGTGGTCTGTGTTTACCATGAAACACTTGAGCCTAAACAGATTCTGGTTTAGTAAACACCTTCATTGCGTATCTCATATCCAGGCATCTACATTTCTTGTCTAGAGCCCATCAAGTATATACTTGCAGCTGAAAAATCAAAGCATATCTCTCAGATAAGATAAATAGTCAGTTTTCCAAGATGCCAAATGAATTTATAGTCTTCATAAGTTAAAAATGATGAACAGATATTGTTCTTTTCACAACAGGAGCACCTCAATACATGAGATTACCCTCTTTAAGAGAGCATCCAAAAACTCTTAGCAAGGTAGTACCACTAAGCAGCATATCATTAAAATTTATATAAGCAGCTAATTTGTTCCTATTATTATTGACCACAGTCCAGTACGTATGTATTAAGAACAACTTGCATAACTTCAAAGCTCTTTCATTTATGTGAACAAGGAATGAGTCATATGGCATAAAACAGATTCCTTTAATACTCTCTCCTGCAAATGCTCTTCAGGGTTGCACATATGGATAAATTTCATCTTCCATTATTAAGAACCAACTGGATGGGTGCTGATAACATGCAAACCATATTCCACGATTTCCACCTTA
Organism: Agave tequilana; assembly: GCA_038442645.1. Lineage (NCBI taxonomy): Eukaryota > Viridiplantae > Streptophyta > Magnoliopsida > Asparagales > Asparagaceae > Agave > Agave tequilana. Next base: position 223,120 of record JAVJIF010004091.1, read on the forward strand.
TACGTACAATCATCTGCTATTTCAAATTTCTGCATTATTCTTTCAATAAATCCCATCAAACACAACCATATGCTTTTTCCCTGTCAACCTTCGCACTATTGTTATTTATTTGTTCACTTACATTGCATGCAATACAAACCTTTTTGAGCTGTCACAACAAAACTGGTCCCTTCAAGAAGGCATACTATTCTTCCGGCTATTTGCAATAACCTTGTATTATTTGTTGCATAAACTTTATGGGCACAAGTTGGATGGATGTGTAATTACTTTTCTTAAGAAATATCATCACATGAGTAGCATCTGTATATGCAGGCGTCATCAGCACGAGTAACGTTCCATGCATGTATACACTATAATTCTCTTTTGGTTTTCATTTACAAGACTGATGCCAATGAGTTTTTGATGAGGACATCATGCCACCGCCCAGGAGCAGGTTCGAACGAGTATACTTCAGGAGGCGACGCGCTGGTCTTCTATGGCTTTAGATGTGATTTGTTTCAGGCTTTATGGATAGCAGATGTTTTACCTTTATTTGTGTTCCTTTTATTTTGTTCTTTTGTGGGCGTTTAGTACCACATCGGTTATTTCCCAGTACTCCTCTCTTGTAAAGCCTATATAAGGCCCCCTAGACTATTGTATTGGAAAATTAATGAATGATTAAAACTTTTCCTCAAATTATTTGTTAAATTCTTGAGTTCTACTGCTCTCGAGTTTAGGGTGAGAAGCCCGTGCAAGGAGTGGAAACCCAAATCTTATCTTGTTCGCAATTTAAATTTTGGTTGTGATTTGAAGGTGATTGCGATCCAGGTGGTTTTACATCATTTTGGTATCAGAGCACCGGTTTTCAATCCCCTTCAAATATTAGCTTTTTCCAATTTTTTTCTTCCAATCCCCCAAACCCTAGATCTATCTCAGCACCAGATTTAGATCCATTCAAAAAAAAAAGAAAAAGAAAAAAGATTACACTGTTTCAAAAAAAAAAAATACAGTGAAAAAAATCATCAACGAAAATCCCTGGAAAATCCAAATTCCCACTGTTCATCTCCTCTCCCTGTTCACCAAATTCCGCCGCCCGTGACCATCCACGCCACTGCCGCCGTTCGCAGCCACGCCCTCCGCCGCCGCCGACAGTCCACCGTCCTCATCTCTGCCCAACGACGTCATCATCGTCGTCGATCATCCTCGCCGCTGCGACTTCGCTGGGCCGACGCCGACAAAGTTTCGTCCTCACCTCTGCCCAATGAAGACGCCCTCGCCGTCGATCCAGGACTACGCCGCCGCCAGCATCTCAGTCCCCGACAGAGCCGACGTCGCCCCAGATCTCATCCACCGCCGCCGCTCGTCGTTGTCGTCATCCCTGCCCCACGCCGCCATCAAGCAGCCGCCGTAAGCTTCGTCGTCCTCGCCAAAGCATCATCGGGGCTTCATCGCCCTCACAAGAGCATCGAAGTCCTTGCCAGAAGGCTCGCCGACCTCATCTGTCGCCGGATTTCGCCGCCGCCGCTTGATTTCCTCGCCTTCGCCGAGATCTTCGACGTCGCCTCCTCCAAACTCTTCCTCTGCTCTCACTGCCGATCCATAACAACCCAGATCTCGAGTCATAGAGATCTCATCCCTGTCGCCATCATCAGAATCGTCACCGACAACACCCCAGAACTCAGATCCGAGGCCACCGCTGCCCGTCCGCCATCTCAACCTCCACGAATCCTCGCCGGCGATAGTTCCAGACCGCCGACATCGCATCGCCGCCGCCGCCTTTCGTCGCCCGTCCCCTGCCCTAGCCGCGGGAGCGATTGAAGGAGTTGGGTGTCGGGTGCGGGTCTCGCCAACACCCGCCCGGCCTTTAAAAGAGGCGAGCCCGCCCAGTCGGAGTTGGATCCAATCCGACCCAAGCCCGGTCCAAACTGAACAGATCAGGCACTGAACCGGGTCTGGTTCAACGAGAATTCAAACCAGATCAAGTCTGGTTCAGTTCAGTTCAGATACAAATCATATCTTTCAGAGGTCGTTCAGGGCTCGTTTCAAGTCCGAATTGACCCGTTTTCGAGGCAGTGATTCGGGACAACCAGTACTACGCGCCTACAGCAGTCTCGTTCAGGTTTGACTAACGGTCGCCTTCCTAGGTAACTTTGAATATTCTGTCAGTTATTCCTGTCACTTGATTAAAATAGCTAGTTCTCCCAATCTGTCGCATGATAGAATTTATTGACTGTTGCCCACTATATAAGTGAGTTGTGTGATTCTGATCTTGAGTGGTAACCGACCTAATATTAATTGTGCAGCTAAATTAATTTGAATTTGTGATTACTTGATTAATCTTGAAAATTAACTGTATCAGCACGTGTTTTATCACTGTCTCCACATTACAATTTCTTAATCACGTGTTAGTCTCATTAGCTTAAAATTGGTATTATCTTTGTAACGCCCCGATCCTGGCGGATACGGAGACGTCACTGCAACGTATATACGTAGGTCAGAACTACCCTCCCGTATATACGCTAAGCATCAGTACAGACAAGAATCAGAGTACGGAAGCAATGGTGCATTATACATTCCAACACATGAATACAATCACAGAGTTATCACCAGAAGTGATCCAATATTACATGAATATCACATCACTAATATGCGCAAATGCGAGAATACAAGGAAATATACAAGTATGAACAGTATGAAAGGCACTCACGAGTTTAAAAGAAAAACTCGAGAGACTCACAAGGGGGCCTGGAAGGATGGAGCTCTGGATGATCGGCTGGGGATCCACGCTACCGCTGCACTACTCTGATCCGCAAGGGGGAGAATCTACACGCTCCAAGCTCCATGACCTGGACATGAGGATCCAGGGGAGTCAGTGAAACTCCCCAGGCGAGTATGATACAAAAGCCAGGTGGCGAGCCAGGGTGAGCATAAGTGTGTACCAAGTACAGGAGACAGGAGGGTTAGAACACAAATATAGCAGGTAGGAACAGGTGAAACATAATCATCATAAAACTTGGGAATCCGAGGTAAATCCAATCATAAGCAAGACTGACTGTGTACGCTTAGGTCACGGTCCCATGAGACTAGTACATCGAAGGAATAATCCAAATAAGGAAACCCTCATCTATATACCTTTATCTCATACCACCGAAATCCAAGCGTATAGAATCAGAGTTGCAAGGTGGTCATAACATAATACTCATAAAACAGGAAATCCGATATAAAGTCCGGAACAAGTAATTATGGTAAGGCACATCACAGATTCATAGCCGTTTAAGTTGCAGGCTTTAGTATGCGTCCCATTCCACATACCTCCACTTACAACTTAAAGAGCCGGTTATTATGACACTTTATTATTACTCGTCTTACCCTGATATCTAGCTATGTGAACTAGCGTCCCAACGCACATAGATCCATATCCGAGTAAAACAAGGTTGTTATTGGAAGTAGATGGAGAACTGATAGAGCTTCTTATAGTAGTTTCCATACACCTGGAACCAGTTTGGAGGCCCAAAGTCCCCCTAACACGCATCTCCTGTGGGCCCAAAGTCCCACTAACACTACCGCCAATATTTCATTCCCATACTATAAGCAAGGTATCATTCCGGCATCCATCACTTCCTCCCATTCCCCATACAAGTTGTCCTTTTTATGGCTTATTAATATAATTATCAGATTAAGGGAATGAGCAGGATCACAACAAGTCATAACAAGAATCATAACTGGAATCATAACTGGAATACATAACAAGAGATCAGATACTACATTCCCGTTATCGTGATAATTATAAGTATCAGGTGTATCATGCCTGGTGTCAAAAGATAGCATGACAAGGTGATGATATTTAACAAGCAACCAACATGACAAGAAATTGATAACAGTCTGGGTAAGTCATGACAAGAGATTGATAATAGTCTGGGTAAATCATGACATAACAAGAGGGTCTTGCCAAATAATAGCATGCATGGTGGTCAGGTGATAACACACTAGATGCCAGGTGATATACATGTGTTAAATAAAAGCATGCAACTGACTAGTCTGAGGTAATGGTATGGCAAGGTAACATAAAAGTAACCCAAAGTACAACGACCACGAAGGGTCGGCCACGCATAATATGAAACAGTAAAAGATATAGAACATGAAATAAAATACATGGAGAGTAGAACGAGAATATTTGCATAATCAATGAAATAGGGAGCAAGAGGGTAGCGAGCGAGAACACTCGCCTGAATCACCAGAAACGCCGAATGGTCCGAAATCCACGGAATTCGGGATGCGCCATAATATATGATATAAATATGTAGAGTGAGGAGGAGAGAGAAAGAGAGAAGGGAAGATGATGTTTGTCAATAGACAAGTCAAGCCATACCAAGATATGATATAAGTCTAGAGGGTAAGGTTCGTATTCAAGAAAGAAATCAACCATAACAGACAGCTAAAGTTAGTCGACTAGGTGGAAAGGGTAGTCGACTAATAGAGGGGTTAGTCGACTAACAGTCTGGTATAGTCGACTAAAACTGGGTTCCAGAGAGTTGGGTTCTGGTTTCAGGAAAAGTTAGTCGACTAGGGTCAAGGGAGTAGTCGACTAACAGACATCTCAAGTCGACTAACAGTCATGTCAAGTCGACTAATACTGAGTAACAGAGAGTTGGGTTTCTGATTCAGGAAAGGTTAGTCGACTAGGGTCAAGGGAGTAGTCGACTAATCGAGGTTTCTAGTCGACTAGTAAATAACCTAAGTCGACTAAAACTGTGTTCTTGAAAAGGTTACGTTTCAACTAAGGGTTTCAAGTCGACTAGTCCTTAGGTCAAGTCGACTAATCGACTGGAAACAGCACACAGAACAGATTTGTGATGGTTTTGTTTGATGATCAAATTACATGATTTGAAGACACAAGTATACTAAGAATTATCCAAGGCTTGGTGAAGAAGAACACTTACCTAAAAGAAGTACAAGGTGATGGAGTGATGGTGGTAGTGATGGAAGTTGATGATGAAGAAGAAGGTGGGATTAGGTGGAGGTTTTGTTGTTGGTGTTGGTGAGAAGAAGTGGTGGCCGGAGATCGGGGGTCTCTCGCCGGAGTCGTGGTGGCCGGAGGCGCCGGTGGAGGTGGTGGAGGTGAAGGAGATGTTGGAGATTAGGGTTTTGGTGAAGAGAAGAAAGAGAAAGGTGAAGTGAAAATGAATAAGGAAAGGGGAAGGAAAAGTATTTATAGGTTTTAGGTTTTGTGAAGGAGGTGCAAATAAGATAGAAGAGAGGGGGTTTTTGTAAAGTGGGGAGGTGAGGTGTCTCTCCTAGCCACACTTGGCTGGCCATGGAAGAGAGAGAAAAAGAGGGCATTAATGAGGAAGTTGGTGGAAGTGTGTGGAGGAAAATGGGATTTTGGAATTGTTGGAATTTTGGAAAATGGAATTCTTGTGGATTGTGGAGGAAGGAAAGAAAGAAAATAGGAAAAGGAAAAGAAAATGGAAAAGGGAAATTATTCTCTTGGAAGAGAAAATGAAAAATAATGAAAGTGGCGGATTCCCGGATTCGGTTGCGGATGCGGAAATCTTTCGGGAAAATACCGGAATCGTCCGAAATTCAAGTATCTCGGAACGACCCGAAATAATTATCAAAAATCAAGAATATTATTTTAAGACTCATGGTGAAATTCATTTTAAGAAATACTTTATAGTTTTAAAACTAAAATCCCGGAATCAGCTAGCTACCGACTCCGATGGAATTTTCATAAATTCATAAAATCCTCAGAAAAAGTATGTAGATAGAAAATATGATTTTAAGAAATAATGTCTAAAGGTACTTGTAGAATTTCTAAACCGTTTGTAAACTAAAAATCCGGGAATCGGTCAGCAGCACTGGCCGACACCGGTTTTGAAGATATTTAATTAAATTCAGGAAAATTCCAGAAAATCATATAAAATCTAAAATATTGGAAAATAATATTTGAAACTGAAATCGGTCAATTCTAATTACCGGAAAGACCAAATCAAGTAATACATTAGGATCGGGTCTTCGGTTCAGACTAGGGCTGACTCCGAGTCCACGAATCCAAATTTAAGACAAAACAATCATATAAACAATTCATAATACAAAATAAGTACAGAAGGTAAATCGAAAAAATACGATCAAAAATCTGAATACGCAACTAAGTACGTATTCCGGGAGCGGGGTGTTACAATCCATCCACCTTACAAAAAATTGCGTCCTCGCAATTTCGATAAGGGGTAAATTGAACACAAAGGGGACATGGGTGGAATTTATACCAATTAAGATATGAAGCACTATAGGTAGGGCTCTCAAGTCGACTGAATAATAATCATCCTCCGCACTTCCGGCTGTATAAATCTGCATACTTGATAATCTTCCGAGAATAAGCCAGAATACTGAAGATAAAGGAAACCCTGATAGTCCTGAGCATAATAATAAAGAAGATCGATAATTAAGAATCTCGAATATCAGGCATCAATCACTCTGAACGATATAGTAGAGAATGTAGAATATCTGTAGAGAATGCCGACTGCTGTCTTGTGAAAGATAGCCAGATCAAGATCGATCTGGAGAATACCAAGCTTCATAGAATTCACCGAAGAGATCACATAATAGCTTCATGCAGAACCAGCCACTACCTTCCTAGTCTATCATATCTTAATGTTGGTATAAGGGCTTCATAAAACCAAAACAAGGAAAGGGATAGGAAGGATTAGGAATCAAAGGAAGGATGGCCAAGAAATAGATAACTCTGCAATTGTAGTTGGAATGTATAACCAAGACTCAAGTATCCCAGTTGCAAATTTCTTTACCATTAATTTGCCCTCTGGACGTACTGAGGAAGTTAGAGCCTAGGCTCTGATACCATCCTGTAACGCCCCGATCCTGGCGGATACGGGGACGTCACTGCGACGTATATACGTAGGTCAGAACTACCCTCCCGTATATACGCTAAGCATCAGTACAGACAAGAATCAGAGTACGGAAGTAAGTGGTGCATTATACATTCCAACACATGAATACAATCACAGAGTTATTACCAGAAGTGATCCAATATTACATGAATATCACATCACTAATAAGCGCAAATGCGAGAATACAAGGAAATATACAAGTATGAACAGTATGAAAGGCACTCACGAGTTTAAAGAAAAACTCGAGAGACTCACAAGGGGGCCTGGAAGGATGGAGCTCTGGATGATCGGCTGGGGATCCACGCTACCGCTGTGCTACTCTGATCAGCAACAGGAAGAAGCCACGCTTTAAGCTCCATGACCTGGACGTGAGAATCCAGGGGAGTCAAATGATACTCCCCAGGCGAGCGGTGAAGCAAAACCAAGTGGCGAGCAAGGGTGAGTACATGTCATGTAAAGCCAAGGACAAGCAATCTGATCGTATGGCTTCAGATTACGGTTCCATGAGACTAGTACATCGAAGGAATAATCCAAACAAGGAAACCCTCATCTATATACCTTTATCTCATGTCACCATAACCCAAGCCCATTCAACCCGACTGTTCTCAGGCATGGTAAGATAATGAACAAGAGGCAAGTGAATACAATGGATAAAGCAGAACATGAGCAGGTAATACGATAATACTCATAAAACAGGAAATCCGATATAAAGTCCGGAACAAGTAATTATGGTAAGGCACATCACAGATTCATAGCCGTTTAAGTTGCAGGCTTTAGTATGCGTCCCATTCCACATACCTCCACTTACAACTTAAAGAGCCGGTTATTATGACACTTTATTATTACTCGTCTTACCCTGATATCTAGCTATGTGAACTAGCGTCCCAACGCACATAGATCCATATCCGAGTAAAACAAGGTTGTTAT